>JAAQPF010000191.1:0-123545 GCA_013396165.1 Fusarium globosum | reverse complement strand
CTGATACTACATCCTCTTCGGCTGCTGAGTCTACCTCTGCTGCTGCTTCAACCTCCGTTGCTGAGACCTCTTCCTCTGCCGCTGTCGAGACCTCTTCTTCTGCTGAGACTTCCTCCTCCGCCGCTACAACATCTTCCGCAGCTGAGACTACCTCTTCAGCTGCCGAGACCTCTTCCTCAGCTGCTGCAACCTCCAGCTCCGCTGCCGAGACCTCTAGCTCTGCCTCTAGCACCTCTTCCTCTGCCGCCGAAACCTCTTCCTCCGCAGCTGAGACTTCCTCCTCTGCCGCTGCAACCTCCTCCGCAGCTGAGACTTCCTCTTCTGCTGCTGAGACTTCCTCCTCTGCCTCTAGCACCTCTGCAGCTGACGCTACATCTTCCTCCGCTGCTGCAACCTCTAGTTCTGCTGCTGAGACCTCTAGCTCTGCTGCCGCAACCTCAAGTTCCGCTGCTGCTGAAACCTCTTCTTCGGCCGCCGAGACCTCCTCCTCGGCTGCGGCCTCCACCACTTCCTCAGCTGCTGAGACCTCTTCCTCAGCTGCTGCAACCTCTAGCTCTGCTGCCGAGACCTCCTCCTCGGCTGCGGCCTCCACCACTTCCTCAGCTGCTGAGACCTCTAGCTCTGCTGCCGAGACCTCCTCCTCGGCTGCGGCCTCCACCTCTTCCTCAGCTGCTGCAACCTCTAGCTCTGCTGCTGAGACCTCCAGCTCCGCTGCCGAGACCTCTAGCTCTGCCGCTGAGACTTCCTCTTCTGCCGCTGCAACCTCCTCCTCGGCTGCTGCCTCCACCACTTCCTCAGCAGCTGAGACCTCTTCCTCAGCAGCTGAGACCTCTTCCTCAGCATCTGAAACCTCTTCCTCAGCTGCTGCAACCTCTAGCTCTGCTGCTGAGACCTCCTCTTCGGCTGCTGCTTCCACCACTTCCTCAGCAGCTGAGACCTCTTCCTCTGCTGCCTCCACCACTTCAGAAGCTGATGCTACATCAACTTCATCAAGCTCTTCCGCTACTGATGAGACTTCAAGCCAGCCCACGACCTTCTCCACGGTCACGCGAACCGAGTCGGAGTCGGAGTCCTCTACATCTGAGGCTGCTACCACCACTACTGCCTAGATCTAGACGATGGGGTCTGAGACGCGATGTCTTGACGCGATTGCGCATTGCGATGGTGACAGGTCTATAGAGAGACCAACCTAATACACATGATAATCTACTTACTATTAGAGACTGTGATATAGTTTAGATTAGCTTGAATCTCATTACTGTTTCATCCTTTATTTGCTTGACTCATTTGGTGACTTTGTGAACCTATCCACTGTCTTGTTTTCGCGTTCTGGCTATGCATCAAAGACCCAGCAAAAGTGACTGAACTTTGTCGATCTCGTGTTTCCACCAATCAAGAGCTCCTCAAGCGACGCGTCTTGAAATCCACTCTTTCATTCCAGCTTCACTTGGTAGTTAACTAGCATCGGACAGAGCGACTTGAGAGTGATTGAATGGTAAGACGCGTCACACCTACCACTTATTAACTTAGTATGACCGAATCTGCCTACTTATTCATCATAAGTTTGGAATAAGAGCCGCCTGTTTCAATTCGACAACAACAGAGAGCGTGCCACCCGGACTGTCGCGTCAAGTGCCATACCCTAGACCTGAGTCACCGGAATGGTAATGATAATTATTTGAGTGCCGGCTTGTAAATATAAAGTGCTCAATTCAATATTGTCAAAGTTCTGTATAATCCAATTCCGAGCGAAATACATCACGTTGGTCATTTTGTTGCAAGTTTGCTTGACTGACATTGGCCAGCATTTTCAGTTTCCACCGAACCTTTCGCCTCTGACGTGTCGCGAATCGTAATTTGTTACACCCCAAAGTCTTTTATCCCAGAGCCGGCTAAGAGCCGGCTAACGTGCAATAATTCGAATATGGCGGCTGGATCAAGTAAATGCTCATTATCTTTCCGCTTGCATCATCCTTTCGGCCAGGCACATAAGCTGCTGGTTACATGTAAGCAAGTATAGGTTAATCTAATGTAAAGTGGTCTCAATTTCTTGGCTTTAGCGCCCGATTGTTTATCCCGTTATTGACCTTCGCCAAGATGCGCGTCGCCATGTTTTCCAAGTCCCTTTCCTTTCTGTCCCGCGGCCAAACAAAACGCCCAACTGCGGCTCCCGCACCAACGACAGCATCATTACATCTGGTGTTCTAGGTCGGTCTGGTGGTCTAGTGGTATGATTCTCGCTTAGGGAAAACCCTACAGCTCAGCTTGCGAGAGGTCCCGGGTTCAATCCCCGGCCAGACCCTTCTCTTTTGTCTCTTTTTGCTCTTTTCGAACTGTCATTGTGGTGGAACAAGCAATTTCCCTTCTGTCAGGGCTTTCTTTACTTTTATTGAATGTGGCCAATTCTACCTATTAATGCCACCGCCATTTTTACCTTAACCATAGCAACAGGCACCCCAGAGTTAAAGTCTCCACGACCACCAAGGATGACAACCACTCTTGAAAAGGGATATAGGAACAACCTTGAAGTGCCGGCATCCATCCACCTCAAGTGGCGCATGATAATTGATACCACCACTGGAGCGACCATCGTTAGATTCCTGTTTTGCCTCATCATTGCCCATGTTCTAAAGACTCCGCCAAAGGAAACAAAGTATGATGATGAGAGTGATGGATTATCGATGTCGCTGTGGAGAGTCTGAGACTGAGGATCTCATCATGCTAGTAAGTCTTGGTTCCCTGTCGAAGAGGGAGTCGCGCGGTCGGAGATGCGTGTAGTTAAGATTGGATTGGTTGACAGTGCTCGAGGAATGAGTACTTACAACTGTGAGAATAAGTCAGCAAAGTTGACTGCCCGAATCCCGACTGAACAAAAATAGCATTCAATTGCGTTCGAGAGTGGAAAGCTCCTCGAAGCACAAATGTAGCCTCGTTTCCGTGAAAGCGCCATCAATACGGCCAAAGCTCTCATGCGATTTTCATCCCAGTGCATCCAAAGCGCTGTCTTTCAGAATCATTTTGTGATCTAAATACGACATGAGGGAAGCCGATTTTCTCATCCTGATGACAATCGGAATGTCGTCCCGTCGCTCGCTGATGACTGGGGGCGAATACTCCGTTTAGTCCAACCCAACATGTACCAGGCCTGCCGCTTCAGACTCAGGTAAGCGTGCTCGAGTAAGGCGTATTGAAGGTCTAGAGATATGGACAGATGTATCGAATAACGCCGGGGTTTGAGTGACTCAGGGCACTCGGTCCTTTGCCGTGAAGCAAATGCTTATCGTGGTGCTTCTTCTTGACTCGATTGTAGTAGAAGATTTCTGCGCGTTTATTATGTCGCGGCGCTGAAGATCAAGAAGATGCATCGAGCCTTGTTTCATGTTGGATTTCGCCACGTAAAGCCAGTGATCGGTGACAACACCATATCTCTCGGGGAGCGCATGCGTTTGTGTAACAGAACACGTCAAGCTCTCCCTGCTGTAGGACATTCGTAACGGCGTGGAATGCATCCCCAGTTGAGGTCTATTGTCCAGGTCAGGTTGTGTAACGCTTCGACTTGGCAAAGCCGCCACGTGATTCACGTCTCGACGTTGCAGCATGTCGGGCCCCACTTTGACGTGTTGATGCTCATACGCGTCTCCATGCAATCACTGCACTCATGTTCACTACCTGCTCAAATGATACGGCGAAACTCTCGCTGGATATGCTGTCGCGAAGATTCCCATAATTCGCCAGAATTATCTCAAAACTCGACATCGCGTCTATGCCAACGATACCGGACAGCCATAGTCTTCCAGCCCCTTGAGACGACGCCAAGAGAAGGTCCTGCGGTGCAACTAAGGATGCTGAAATGGCCCTACGCAAGGTTCCTTTACATTAGTAGTCAATATTGAAGTGAGTCCAGGCGATTGCGGGGCAGAAAATGACTGACATTTGGAGAGTGACCAACAGCCAACGACCAAGATATGCACGATTTCCACCATAGCACAACTACCGAAAGATCGGTACTTGACCACGGGTGCAATTTGGTATATTTGCATTGCCCAGTATCTCCAGTGTGGCTCTCCTGGATGAACGAGTGACCAGAAGCCTCTGACTTCCTACAAGATGGATGCCACAGTTGTGCGTGGATGGTCCCGATGAACCAACTCACCGCACCCTAGAAACAACCGGACAGTCTCCACTGGGACTGGGACCATCTTGCTACCTAAGCACCTCACTTGGCACTTGGGTACTTAGGCAGTTGCGAAGATGGCTTCGTCGACTGCCGAGTTCATGAAGGGCCACCTAGGTCAGCTCCTTCCTCAAAGCCAGAACATCGACATGACCAAAACAGGCGGCTACTTCACATTAAGAATTTCTTCAACAATACACACACGCACACAAGAACATGGCTTCGACTACAACTTCGAGCGCACACACTCCACAGCGAGCTTGAACCATGTGGCATTCGATGTGTTTTCTATCTTCCCGATCGAAACATGTGAGTTTCCCTTTGTGTGGCTCGGCTATCGCCAGCCCAAGGAACACAAGTGTGCCTGCCCATCTTGATATCGCGAGGCCAAAATCTTCTGGCGGTTTTTTTCCCTTCTGCAAGCCTCCAAGAACACTTTTCTCGTAAGTCCCCTTGTCCATGAGGTCTGCCGGAATCCTGGATCAAGAATCGCACAAGACTAATTGGCAATCGCAGTGTCCATACGTCTCTGACCTCCATCGTGCGAAAACCGATCATGTCACTAACACGCAGTTTCCAATACGCACAGGATTGACAAACTCTTCAACTGTAAGCTCTGGCCCGTTGCGAATTTGTCTCTCAACTAACATGTTTACCTTTGCGCATAGACTTCACGATCACCAAATGTAAGTTTCCCTTTGTGTGGTACTCAGCTATCACCAGTCCATGGAACTCTCAATTGACCTGTCGTGTAGTCACCAATTCCACAGTAAGGACTCTTGTCAACAAAACAACTCTCGTTCTGGCCGTCTGCAGGGTTACTAATGTCCCTAACAGATGGCTCCTAAGAAAACCGTAAGTCGACACTTTACTGCCCAGACGCGCAGCACATACGAACATATCCATCAGCCCACAAACGCGGTTGCTAACCACTTTCTTAGACCTTGAAGGCCGGCAAAGCCGGAAAATCCGTAAGTCACTCTTGCTTTGTACTTGAGACCCACCGAAGCTAATATGCTTGCAGAAAACGTCGCGCAACGTCTCTTCGGAGACAAAGGTATGCACTCAGTCACTTGCCCTAGACTGCCACAGCTCTTACGCATACCCGTGTCATTCATTCACTATCTTCTTCTCCTTTTAAATACTGATCATGCACTTACAGTCACGCAACGTCGTACGTTCGATCCTCTATCGACCGATGCCACGCCGAGATCTCGATGAGGAAACATGAGAATACCTAGCCATCCGCTTCTACCGCCTCGGCCCCGGCGGCCGAATCCGTACGTACAAGTCCACTCTACTGCATGCTGTTTGTATTCTGATAGTGCCTAGACCATCACCCCAACTCCCCCTCCACGGGGTCGCTCGTCCGGCTTCCCAATCATATATTCGCGTGTTGGTCGTTGGCAATTTGTGCTTCAGGTTCGGTGATTGAGGTTGTTGTAGCGTCAGAAGTCCACCAAAATACAGAATGTCAAAATAAACTCAGCAAACTATTTCCTAAGTTTAGGAGAGATATCCTAAACTTACACTAATTTACCTAAGTCTTTTTGTCATTCAGGGCTTGAGACAAGGTTCTAGTCTGAGGAGAGTAAAGTAACTGACGAATTGTTTAAAAGACTTCATTTAGATCAACCAGTTCTTAAACGAACTTCCCCTGGATGTTCTGTCTTCAGCAAGCCTTGTTGCTACGCCAAAGCGAGAGGCTTGGAAATGGATTGGCATGGCGATGACGTTAGGTCTTACTAGATTAATACTGGTGTTTGATTTCGAAAGGAACCTACCTCTTACACGGATGAGGCATACATCTTGTAGGAAGCTAGAGGCTCGTAGTCACTTCTTCAGCCAGTAAAGCCGGACTGGAGACACAGGGTCCTGCAAAGGCACCAAATTGCACCTCGCCATGTTCCTACTGGATGCTCAGCACCACATATTACATTAGCCTTTGCACCGGGAAAGCTCAGAAATCAAGTTCGACAACTGATTTTGTCAAAGTCAATCTACGGAATGAGTCAAACCCAACCAACAGGGAGCGCTGACTGGTTCCGGCACATCGCTGAGTACAGGTGGCATTCTGGCTAAACTTCAAATCAGATAAGCCTGGACTTACTAATGCTAAAAGTCGATCTGTGTCGTCAATATACCCGAGGCACATCTAACTTTCGAAGGATGAATATGATACATGGTTAAAATACAAAACGGTGTGCGATAACAAGGTTTGGCAAACGAGTTTGATAACAAATGATATTGCACCCACTTCAAGAGAGTGATGACTCACAGCGAAAAGTGTAATCGGGCGAGGATATAAATATGTGTCCTCTTGTAGCCTCTGGTACCTCAAACTTATCTCTTTATTTCTCCTCATCATTTAATCTCAACACCAAAGGTCGCGACACACTGGGGACTTCATGCCTATTGCTACACACGCTACCATCGCCTTATTCTCAAATGATCTCTCTGTTCCAAGCCAGATTTTCGAAAACTATGACTACTTTTACAAGATTTATAGAGCTTCCTAGAGAGCTTCGGGATCAAATTTGGAGTCTTGCCATCCGAGATGACCATCCAGGGGCACATATCTTCGGACAATATGTGACCGGAAGCCATGGTTTCCAATCTTGGCGCGGCTTGAGCTTTGATGTAGCTGCTCCTTCCTGGGGCCGTTACTTTGAGAGCTTGGATGAGAATCGCAGCGACGAGAATATTTCGACATATCTCATAGATGGTGGCTTATGGACCGCCTGTCGCGAGTCACGATGCATCATGGAAGACCATTTCAGACAGTCAGGACGACAATTAGCCCCACGTCATCCCAATGACCACCGATCAAGTTTCAGCGAGAAAGACCTTGTCAAAATGGCCACGTCAGGCTACTTCGATGGTAGTCCTCTCGAAATAGTGACAGTTTTCCCCTATAGAGATCTTTTTATCTTTCAGCATGAGGACTTGGACAACATCAACTGGGGTTACCTTGGCTTCGGGTTTTGTGGTGTGGGTCACATCGCAATAGAGTATGACAGAGCGTGGGGGGACGGATATCACACAGATTGGGTTGTTAACCGTGCGCTTTTAAACGCTTGTGCCGAAGCAAACTATACTTTGTGGTTCATTGATCGCTCTCTCAAACGAAAGAGTCAAGCCCCACTATTTGAAGAAGAATCAGACTGTTCCTGGAAGCTCAATGCTTTTTATGCAAGCGACAGGAAGTTTTTGGAGATCAAGGACGACGGCACTCCAATGGAGAACTGGGAATATGTCGGGCCATTGGAAAACTCTTTGTACGATCATTTATATGATTCGCTTGAGTTTGTTCGCGGGTTAAAGGAGGATCTCACTGACAAGTTCATTACTGACGGTTCTGAAGCTGAGGACCCTTGTGTCGTTGGGCTTCTCGGTTGGGCCCCATTATGAGCCGCCCGGGGTGGATGGGGGAACATACCAATAATATAACGAAATCAAAAAGAAGATGATCTTACTACTCAATAACTCCCTCCATATCTAAGACTATGACCTCAAGTCGTGTTTGGTTATGTGGTTGGTGTCTAAGGTTATCGTATTTGATGAACAAATGGATCTACCCAGCGATACCTGATACGAGTTCCATCGTCCGACCCCTGTGGCCGATAAAAGCATATAGAATTGAATTCTCCTAACCTGCTGAGTAGTCCTGCAGATGCGTTTCCGGGGACCGAAGATCAATCGGCTCCACATCGGGAGTCATCCGGCTTCTGAAAGCTTGTCTGGGCGTCGCAGTGGGTGATGACCACGCATTCACACTGCACCAGCTTCTCAAGTCAATTTCAGATTGATGAAACATGAATGATCGACGGGAGCCTTAGACATGATGCTATATCAAGATCGGCATTGCTCATTGGAAGATCATTTGGGCGCATGGACAGCATTTCGGCCTTGGGCATTCTTTGTCATTCGAACTGTGTGTTCGAAGCGATTCGTAACCGTGTCATTTGATGGCGATCCGGCCTATTCAAACAGCTTTCAGGTCTTATGATAAGTGGCGTACAGGATTTGGTATATTTGTCGTCCTCATCGACGTTTGTGGTTGATCTGCTTGGGCTAGAAAGCCATTGGCTCTGTCGTATCAAACTAGGCTCCCACATCACTGAAGATACTTCTCGTGGGCGGCGACAAACCTCCGATCGGGCCTTTTCCCGTCTACACGACCTCCAACAACTAGGTATCAGAGACCATGTACGAATCGGATGGCAGGTCAACACTGCCCAGTATAGGTCTCCGTTTAAGCTCCACCTGGGTGACGGCTGAAGTCATCTGAAGCGAAGTAATGGTTTCTTATTGGATGGCCGAGGGTGAGGTCGGTGGAGAATCTCGTTGAGCATTCGCAATCGTTCTAATTGTCAAAGGCGGATGTGGTTGTCGTGGAATTTCGGTCGGATCTCAATCGTTGTTCCTAATAAAGATGCTATCATCAGGATCAGCAAGTCTTTGGGTTGAAGGCAAGAGCGAACTCCAGCGTTGACTGGAATATAGACATTTGGGATGTGTAAAGACGACTGGCGATGCTTGCGACGAGAAACAAAAGCCAACGGTCGATTTGTGGACTCCAGGCAGATACAGGTGTTTCTCGCGACGGAATGCCCCCTTCTGCAGGACGAACCTGCGGCTCATGCCCGCAAAATGGTTCTGTCGAGCCGAGACATGCTAGCTGATGTAAAAACGCTGCTGAACGTTCTCATCGATGGTTCATTCGTTTCGTTTCTGCCAATGTGAAGGAGAGTCAATTCCGAGGTCTGGTAAGAACCTTGAGTTCTAGGCCAAAGGGTCTTTATTGCGGCCAGCAAATGTCTGTTGGCAAGGAAGAGGTAGTATAAGCGACGATTCGTACCTTCGATGTGCTAGAAAAGCAGTACAAGAGTAGGCCTCATTTCTCAGTGACCAGAGGCCGTTCCGTAGTAAGACTGACAATAGTATGAGCAAGAGTCGGTTAAGATTTTGGAGTCTGCTAACAACCTCATAGTTAGCCAAAGTCAACACTGTGTGCGCTATGGGATTTGGCCGCGAAACGCAAGACCCTGTAATATGGCTCTCCCGGTACGTTTCACTGCAATTGACGGTCGACGATCGAAACTGAACTGATTGGTAGATGTCATGTTCGCCTCGTGTTGATTTCCGTGGTAAGGAAAGCCGTGAGGGGAGATATGCAACGGCCTGGCCATGTCTCAGAGCTTGAATCAGCAGAGAGAACTCAATGAGCGTAAGATCGCTCCTTGATTCAATGGTGCGAAATGTGCCGTTCGTCGTGGGAACTAATGTGTTGGCTTGACGCGGCATACAAAACGCTTCGAACACTGGCATCAGTCAGACATCATCGAAATAAAGATGGTTTACTTGGATCATATCTCACCAAAGATTACTTGATGCTCAACGTGGTCCGTAGTTCGCCAACTTTAAATGTACTTCGGAAATGGTAACGGTAACGGTGACGGCGACGGCGGTACCGAACTACGCCATTAGTTGCTTCAAAATCACACCGAATCGCGGCAATGGAATGAGTTGGTCCATGGCCTTTTGTTCTTCAGAACGTGGGTAGCATGGTCGGCGCTGGGATGGGAGGCGATTTGCTACGCGCTTTGCAACTCTCTTCCAAGGTCGGCTGCCCCCAGACTTGCATCGATTTGGCTGCCTCGCTTGGCCCAGTGAAGAAAGCGGGCTCGTATGCTATGCTGAGGTCGTGCTCCCGGCTTGCTTGCTCGACAAGATGAGGATGTTACGTTGGTTGACTCTCTCTCCACATGGGTTCTCATCTTGATTGATCGCCATACTTTTGAGGTTAGGATGCGGTCTCAGTCAGGTTCCTCTAGGTTTCGGGGGTTGATAAGGAAGTGCACGCATTAATCGCAGGGCTCATATAACTGGCGAAACATAAATAAAGTGTTCGCATCGTTCGTTTTCTCGACTTTACAGTGGGAACAAAGGCCTGGCCATGATTTGCTACTGATAGGTATGAAGAGATTGAGCAGTTGGGTGGAGGGGAAAATAGTAGGTATTGTCAGCGGAATGTGCAGGCGTCGGCAAAGTCGCGGGTAAATGGGGATCGTGTGGGGCAGCTGGAGCAACTGCATCTTTCCGCCAGACCGAACCAGACCAGAGAGCAGTAGACTACCTGTTTGACACCCACATCACAACATTTACTTCCATTCTTTCTAATTCGTCTCACAGCACGAAAGACGCCTCCAACATGCCGGGCGCCTTGTTCCTGTAGTAGACCGCGCGTCTTCCATTGTTTCCCAGCGTCGTGATTGCTCTCTCTTTCCAAGCCCAACACGCCGTTCAATCCTACTACAGTCCACACGTTTTCTCTCCTCGGCGCGAGCAAGGCACCCTGTGCTTGGTACGTTACCGGCTCCGCTTTTCATGATCAAGACTCATGTCATCCTATGACATTGCAGGCTTTTCCACAATCAAGAAGCAAAGCCATTTGACCAACGACATCACCTAAGATCTCTACAACGCCATTCTTTGGTTTATGACCTCAACTTCATCGCTTCTGAGATTCATCTCCATCCTGGCGCTTCTAGATAGCCGACGGTGTCTCGAAGTGGCCGTAAAATGTCATGGTGACGCCATTTTGCTACATGACAGACCCTATTGCGGTTCCGCTGTCTCGGAGGGCTTTTGTGACGGCTCTCATCGCAGTGGCTGAGCTTTCAGTGTGCTGTCTCGCTTCAATGGCTTTCGCTGGCCTTTCTCTTCCAGTCCTCAATAATTGATTGCTTGGTTCTTGAAATCCTGCTTCTGGCCACCCACCCTGTCCGACAATTCAGCAATAAATCTCTGCCAGCCCAGCCTACAGCTTTCAACAATGCATGCCGAACGAAGACGCCATCTTGTGCAAATCACTTGACGAGACTTGCTCAAGATCCAGCAAGGAACCAATCACCCAAGATCTGTACTATTGACTGGAATTAATAGAAGCAGACATATTCGTGTTTTCCACTACCATTTCGACGAGAAAAGATCACGCTGAGCCTTTCGCTTCGCAAAGAATGCATACCAAGCTGGTTGTGTTAATCTAGGTGGCGGCCGAGGTGAGGGAGGGTACAATGACTGTGAGGAGATGTCCATGAGAGCACATTGGAAGTGTGACTGGGTCGAGCCGATCTCGAAAGAGTTCACTGCAGGGAGAATCGAAGATGCAAATCCTGTCGACATTCTAACATTCATGAGACTTGTATGGTAATTGCCATTATATCTTCGCCAAAACCCTACCGGCGACAGGCTCCTCCCCGACGTTGAAGAAATCAAAGTTGGAGCGGCAGGCCATTTCAGAAAGTGGCACTCGTCGGTCTTCATTCACTTGCGGCTAACCAAGCGAAGCCCCACGATGTTCAATGCGTGAATCACCATACAAGATTCATTCTACTGACCAAAGGCGCCAGAGGCAGATCCATACCCAAGCCCTGTTTCTCACATCCTCTCGAACTCACAACTGTCGACTTCGACCAGGATATCGTCACGACCCTTTCACATGATACCTCTCAGTCTCATAATGTCCGCTCTCAACGATATGACAAAAGCCCAGCTCCGTGGCCTTGAAAACGACTTGTGTCTCAGCGGAATTCTCACCGTCTATCACGATGATTCAGACCGACGAAGCTCGACAAAAGATGACCACGGCGAATTTTGCAGCCACTCAGAACCTTGTCGACCGATCACTCCATTACAGTACGGCTCTTTCAAGCCATGCGCATATCGGCCAATCACGACATCCGAAACCAAGACACATTCGCTCTACTTTGAAGTATCAATCACACATGTTCAGCGATACCCTGCGCCGAATCGACCAAAGGCTTCTCTTGTCTTGGCTTCTCTTGAAGTGACTAAGTCGCAACCTTTGTATCGAATATGGCTCACCTCTCCCTTTGAACAAAAACCTGACGTTATGGGAGAATCTGGCTTCCTCACCAGGGTTTCTCATTCTCCAACGGTGTTCTCCGTTACTGAACGCCTGCTCCTCTGATTGCCTTCATAAACCCCAAGGTTCGAGAGAATGGGTTCAGGTTTTTATCACGAAACAACCTTTCTGCGAACGCTCGCGCTTATGTCGAAACAACTTACAATGTTACTCATTCGTATCCACCTCTCTCAATCCTTGAACTGGCATATCATTGCCATCTCCATCGCCAAGCATGAACCTACAGCCACGAAATACACGAAACTACGTCTGAGTGAGATATTCGGATTAACTTGGTGAAAGTCGGGTTTAAAATGTCATACCCCCTCACAAAGACTTTCCTGGGTAGGTATTCAGAGGATACGACCTATGACAAAAGCATTTTAAATCTAGCACGCCTACTACAGTCAATTGCCAGTTCAGCAAATGCCCTCTCCCGTTAGAACCTCGTCCCCTGGGATATGGACACCTGATAGCGTACGATCCCAGGATCGCGTACGCCATGAAACAGCCAGAAGCTGGTTTCTGAAAATGCATAACAGCGAATATGTTGATGGCATCGAGCCGATTTCAAGCGCACCGTCGTAAGTCCTGCTAGCCCATTTACAGACCCCTTACTGATTGCGTATCAAGAACAGACCAACTACTAGGAATTTCTCAACGCAGACCTTGTGATCAAGCTCGGAGGCCGTTACTCACCACCTCCCCTAATACGAAGAACCACGAAAGGTCTCGATGCCGTTTGAGATCGCTCACGAGCCGCGCCCATTCCCAACCTGCTCAGTCACCGTACTGATCACCAAACTCTTTGTCACGAGCCTGTCCCATCGTCCCTGCCTGCCTGGTTTTGTCGAGAACCAACGAATTACTTTGTTGATAAGATGAAGTTCGGACGAAGGTGATATTGATGAGTTGCATCTACTAACAGCTACATGATCATGACGAACAGTCTCGACCCTGTCTATCGCAAAGTACCAGCGACAGCCCATCACGCACAGACATTTGCGACAGCATTCACTCCTCGCTCGATGAATTCGCATTTGAGAAGTTGCCATCTCTTACCTCCACAACCCAATCAACACTTGTTTTCCTCGCTGGTCGCATACCACGGAAAAGTCTTGACTGCCTTCCCACCCCAGGTGCCGCTTACCGGGGAAACTTCTGGGGCAAGGCCTATTTCACGGAAACCAAGATCGTGCTAGAGCCATCCCTGTGGGATCCCTGTGGGCAGCCTAAAGCACATTCTGGTTGCTTGCACTCCCTCCAGAAGACAGATGCCACCCCTCGGCCATTACTCCGTCTCCCAATGCAATTGTGCTCTGGGCATTTGAATCCTATCTTCAAAGCGCACATTGACATGACAGCCGATCCTTTGGTGGATAAACAAACCATGTTTCATGGCATCTCTAGCGGCGCCTCGCGTTTCAACGACCTCCAATCAACGTCTTCGGATAACAGCAACCATGGGGGAGCAACAGTGGTGTTCGTCATGATGAAGAATGCAGAACCCCATCATGTGTGCAGGTAACCACAATTAGTACAATGAATTGGCTGCTGATACGGAAGCACAACGACAGGCACCAATCGAGGAAGTAGCCACCTACAGAGACAGTACAGTGACTGCAAGGAGAGGGAATAGCTCTGCATACTTACTGGATGTCGACTCGCCAGCCGCGGCTTCTTTGGCGAGATTCAGACCCTCAACAATAAGCTAACGTTCACTACGAGCGGTCTTCCTCCTTAGCCTGTGTTTTGGCCCTCACGCCCCTGTCAATCTGCATCTATACCGAAGCCAAGATGACAAGCAACCATTCATCATCGTGAAGGGCTCGAACGGGACACCGACGGAAGTCGGTAGTTTCAAGCTATGCGAAGGTGGCTGCGCGAATGCCGCATGTTTCTTGCCTCCTAGCTTGTTGACCATCAGGCGTGTGCATCATCGAGATGCTTGGTATAGCCTTCCATTGATGTGATTGTATGGCCGGCTCTCCTCGCTTGTGCTCATTCCCGGTGCCACTCAATATACAATTTGTCTGCTGCGCACCCGTGTTAAGTTCTTGGATGACGCGTGCATCAGGTAATCGACTGTGTAGAGTGACGAACCATACGCGCTTCGTAGTATCGTTTGTTACTGTGATTGAGTACGCCATTTGTCAAGCAGTGAAACTGGTAATGAATAAAAGTCTTGGCCACGAGCAGCTACGCATCGTGATGTGGATGAATGTTTTGATCCCAAGTCGCTCACTGTTCGGCGGACATGCAGGACTTGAGGGAGGGATAGATCAATCGCTGTCAGTGTCGGATTGCGTCTCAGTTCCACTGTTCGACGTCAATGCTGAGGGATCCCGAGAAGTCTGTCAGCTGGGATGGGATACCATCTCGAACCCTTCTTTTGGAACCACGAAATCATGCAGCAGGTCTCTCAACTTCATATACTCCTCAGATTCTCGTCCTTGCGAATGGTTTCGTGATCCACTATGGACATGCTAGCGGGCCTTGCTGGGGCGATTCCGCTTGAAAGATGAGCAAAAGGAGTTACTGCGCACTGTCCTTCATTTTCAGCTTCGAGGGTTTTTTTTGGCGGTATGATTGAATGGAAACTTGTATTTGAGATCATTGAGGCATCTTCTACCCAAGCAGCGCTGTTGTGTATTGACGGATGGGTGGACGGAATTTAGATGTCTGTTGATGATGCCTCGCGTTTTGACATCTTCTTCTCGGGATATAGGACTTTGGCGCGAGGGACAAGCTTCATATAGACTTAAAGAGAGTCAATAGTGAGGCCTTCTGAATACTGGCTTATGAAGCGGAGTCGGGATCTCGAAGATCCCATTCAAAGTCCCTTGCCGTGATTTCGTCTTCGTCAGGGATCGGCTCTCTTGGATCTCCCATCCGAAGGGGACCTCATTGGAAATGCATGCGTCTCAACCATAAATAGTTTGGGTTTTCACGTTGGCGAGTACAGAAACTCTCAAATGTTATGACCATAACTGCGGGTCCAACTAGAACCTCACTCTGATGTGCGTGACGCCATCTGCATGTATCAAGGGCTCTGACAGTGGAACCAAGCCATCGATTCTAGTCATTATGACTGCAATAGCACCACGAGTGCTCTCCTCCCAAGATTTTGCATTCAGTGACATCCACTACTAAAAAACGGCTCACGGGTCTCGGAGTTGAAGCCCCAAACAAGGCGCTACAGACACCTCGGGATGCTGAGTCTAGTTTGTTCCTTCACAGATCTCCCCCCTCTTAGTATTGCCGCCTCATGTTGGATGGCTTGGGAGCGCAGGGCCTATCGAGCCTTGCTTGTGGACGGTAAACGATTTCTTGCTTCATGCGAATGTTGGTTCGAGTTGCACGTCTGAAAAAGACTTGGAGTTGAAGTTCAGAGGCTGGGAGTCTCGTCCAGTGGCCATGTAGTTGATCGAGGCGGGAGGTTGTCGGGGGATCTGCGTTTTTGGCCTTGCCAGAATGGTACAAGAACCTGCTGTTTCCGTCAGTGAGGCCACAGAACATGGTCGGCTCATGTTGTCGAAAACATACTGTTGATAAAGGAATAGGGCATCGCTAAATTCTCCCTCTGCTTGCATTCCATGTCCATAGGGAGTATGTCACAACTAAAAGAGTGGTTCGCATGTTTTCTATTGGCTTCGCATTGTTGCTTTGAGATGCGGATCGATCGACTCGAAATGGTCACTCCGTCATGAGTGTCTCGGAGCGGGCATTGGTCTTCAACGAAGGGAATGAAGACAGAGTGGGAGACAAAGGGTAATCAGATAAAAGCAGTGAGTTCAGTAAGTATCTGAGGAAAGTTATTGTGCCTACTTTGACCGACAAAAACATGCAACTCAATTTGCATCTGGAAGGACGAGACACCTCTAAGAGACCAAAATTTGAACTTCTTTGGCTTTTATCAGAGGTGCGTTTCGGGTCGCCTGAATTCTAATTGCGTTAATATCGGGGTCGCCAAAGATTGTTGCATGGGGAGGTCACCCACGAGCGATGAATGGTGACGGGATATTGTACCAAGAGCACCAGGACGCCTGAGCCTCTAGTATGTACCGTAGCAAGAGGATGAAACCTACGCTTGGGCTAGGGTGTCTCTTTCATCTCCCGTAAAGCTGCGTTCTCAGGGCCAGCAGACGAGCTTGCGGTAGAACTAGCCTTTACTCTCATCTTTCCCCTTGGTATCTTGACAAATAGACTTGCTTCGAGTTCCGTCTTGACTCAACTGGACCGCCGTAGCTTCGGAAGTCGCATCTTCGCGACAAGTCCTCGACAGTCAAGATCAAAGCTTACCAGTTGCGTTGATATCGATTTGAGCTGAAAGCTCCCCAATTGGCATCCCGCTCTTGCGCTTTCCGTCTGATCGTAGACGGGTGAAGACGGATGTAGCCTGAAGTGTTGTATGAGTCAATACAAGTCGTTTGCCGGGTCATGTCATCATTCTAGAAAGATCTGCTTTCGCCATGACTTTTCAGTTGCGGTCTGCTCGTGTCGGAAACAGCCCGTCCCTGGGAATTCGGAGATGCGCCCTTCCGTCTTGAATGCTCCTTTGGGAATGCAATTCTACCAGCAGCATGATAATTGGTGATTCGTGTTGGGGTAAGGAGGGAGGACGAAGACATTTATTGAGCATGGAGACCTTTTGTACAGTGGGGACGCGAAAGTTACGACACATTTTGTATGGGGATTTCACCTAAAATGTGTCGTAATTCTTCTCTACTCACTGTAGCGACAGAGGCTTATACTTCGGACTGATCGGCGGTTCACGGTATCCTTCCGACTTTCCTGGGCTGCGATTGCCAGCGGCTTCGGGTGTGTTGTCATATGACACTTGAGATTTTCGGCGAGATTTGTGTTTATCATCGTGTTCGGGATGCGGAGAACGAGTTGAGTTTGCGTGCCTTTTGTATCATCTGGTCAGTCACTTCGCCCGAGCCCGTATCATTTTCCCTGGAACACAAAGCGGCTACGCGTTGGCCTTTGTCGGCCGCTCGCAAGGAGAACGATTCGGTAATCTCTCAATTCCGTTGCTGGAATCAGCTGAGAGTCGAAGATGCTGCGATAAGTGCCTACTACTCACAGTCGAGATAATGTCCCGGCATCTTCTCCAGGGCGGCGGTTTGCCTTGGAGTCTGGGCGCCTTCGAGTTCTCGTCGCATGGAGACGGTTGGTGAATCCAGACCGCAAGTCAACCTTGGCATTGCGAAGAGACATAACATGGAATTGCTAAGAAGAAATTTCTCATTGCCGAGGCGAGATTACTGGATATCGTTTGGTAAGTCTCGGTTGTCGGACAGAAGGTTCTGGACCGTCTGGTGTTGTTTGCCATGACAGCCGCCTACAGTGCCAAACCACAAATAGACATTAAAGTACTCAATGGCTTTTTGACAGCAAAATCCTTTCCTAAATAACAGTCTAAACTGCTTGTCCATGTTGAGACAACAGTATCCTCCCATCCAGTTGGTGGAGTTTTGCTCTTCTTTGATAGATCTGAGTAGGTCACACATACTAACGTTGCAGGATATCTCTGATGAATGGCGACAACAATCTTACAGATCCAATGACCGGGACACTTGTTGTAGCTCTGTTGTGTATGAAAACATTCGCCATCATCCACTGTTTCCGTGTGGTGCTGCAGCATGTCTACTGTTGCCTCGCTAATCCTGTCCACTCTCACCCAGACTCAGAATACCGCGATATACTCATACGATCTAGCCGGTACCACAGGAATTGTGACGACCTCCGATTACATACTATCACTGAGAGTTTACCCTTTATTTAGTGGCACATTCTCAACGAATGAGAGGCGTACGTCCATGGGCGACAGGCCTACTCAACATTACGGGCAAAGTGAGGAGAGCCGGCAAGCGACTCGTTGCCGATGTGTTTGATGGACATCTAAGAACAGAGGGACGGAATTGCGTGGCATCCTTCAGGCCCTTGTTGTCTCGCGTTCCCATTACCTTGACTCGGATCTCACGGTTGTTCTGCAACCTTCACGGCCATGATCTCCGCCTCATGACAACAATAGTCAATATAAGGGAGAAAGCCAAATCAAGACTCGTGCGAATGAGCTCGAGAAGTTATTATAAGCAGGAAACATCTTCTGGTGGTATCCCCCCCCGGTTTGATGTGATCCGTCACACCTCTATCACTAGAATATTACTCTCATGCCACTAATCTCTTTTCACAGGATTCCGACGTCGCTTCCGTCGCAGTCCCTATTTCGCCGACAATCTGACACACTCCAAGAAAGTCCAATCAACGGTGTCATAATCTCATCACCTCCGCTACACTCCACGGAGGTCGTAACCTTGGTCTTCTTTCCAATGTCGAAGTCACTCTGACTTCTCAGCTTCGGGTGACAATTGCCCTGCCGGACAATCTCAAGATCAATTGATGCTGGCAACGTCATCCCGGAAAGTTGGCAGTCAGCGGTTAACAACAGACGTGACGGTTTCCCAACATTGCGGCTCGTCCTGTCGGTGACTACACCACCCAGGTCCTAGGCACACGGATTGCCACAGTCAAGCTGATCCAAACACAAGATTCTATCAAGATTCATCAAAAGGTCATTCTAGGACTCGAGTACGCCACATTGAACACTGTGTAATTCAGGCTTGATGTCAACTTTTGTGCTGAGGCATTGACGTTGCTGGTCTGTGGATGACGGCCAAACTCCGCGGAAGGTCGCCGTGATGAACGATCTTCTTGCCCCAACTTCACTGGCGTCCCCAGAACGAATTTGGTCAAGCGCATGAGGAAAACTGCAGGTGTGAGAGTGAGACCATACATGAGAGACCGGGCATTTCCCGCGGTGTCTCTTATCTTGGTTTTGTAAGCGAGGCAACCCCATGGGGAACAATCGCAACGCTCATCCTACCCCACGAACTGACAAAAAGAGGTGTCGAGTGAACAGGCCATCGAAGTAGTTGTAAGTTCAAACCCGATCTTTATAAAGCGCCAGTTTGTGGATTATCTATATATTACGACCCATTCCACCAGGGCTCCCCCCAGCAGCGCTATCAGCAGCACAACTTGACTTAGTCTTAATCTTACCATGAAAGTGCCATTTCCGCTAATTCTCGCCCTCCTTCAGACCACTACCTTCACAAACGCAGCAGTCATGAATCCTCCTTCACCACCTCTATCAATTGCCAAGAGGGCAGCCAACGTCTCCTGTGGCGCTGATCCAAGAATGCCGGCCGGCGCATGGGATTCACATCTTCACATCATGGACCCCGTGCGTTATCCTCCAGTCGAAAACATTCCCTACAAGCCCGCCGTTCATAACCTCTGGGAGAACGCGATTTTCGAGAACAGCATCGGATGCGATCATGTCTTCTTCGTTCAGACCGCAACGCATGGATATGATTTGACTCTCATGCTGGACTCTATGCGTGCGGTTGGGAATAAACGAGCCCTGGGTCTTGCATTGTTTGACCCAAATACCACTTCACATGAGCATATTCGCAGATGGGATAGCGAGGGTGTTCGTGCTGTACGCGTCAATCTCGTGACGTATAGTGATGACACTCCTATCGATGAGCTCAAGAGCCAGATCAACAAGTACGTCAACCTTATCAAGCCTTTCGATTGGGTTCTTCAGTTGTACACCAAAATGGAGCGCATTGCCGAGCTGGAAGATTTCTTGCCTGCTCTTGGTGTGCGCGTTGTCTTTGATCACTATGGCGACCCAAGTCTTCCGAAGTCAACGGGTCCTGTGAACCCCTACGACATCAAGGGCTTCCAATCTCTGGTCCGCCTTTTGAAGGCTGGGACGACTTGGGTCAAGATATCTGGCGCATACCGCCTCAGCCACCTTGATTCTGATACCTGGGAGGATCTCGACCCTGTCACGTTGGAGCTCTTCGAGCAAGCCCCAAAGCGAGTTGTTTTTGGCTCAGACTGGCCTCACACACGATTTGAAGGTTTAGACGTTAGGCCTTGGGTGTCTCACCTACTGGATTTGACCGAAGGAAAGCAATGGCTCCGGGAGAGACTCTTCAGGGATAACGCTTTGGAGCTTTGGGGAGTGAATAAGACGCAGAGTACCTGTCATGGAGACAGATGATATGTATGATGATCAAAAAATGGTCTATAAGGCTGTTTATTATTTTTAGTAAGATGAGCCGAAATTAGCAAGTATCAAGTCCATCGATTAAATAAATAGTGAACAGCTCGTTATCCACCATACCGCCAAGTGTTGACCATCCAGACCAGTCTCTTCATCTAGTGTAGCAAATTACAACTGTGCCAACATAGGAGCATTCAGATAAACTGCAGTGGACCGAAATGCGCCTCAAAGAATATTTACTACAATGTCGCAAAGATTGAGCTGCTTTAGTGTGGTATTTGAGGCTGCTGACGTTTCATCATGCTCACGGAATCTGGCCTTGGAACATACCCGAGAGAAAGTGGCCCTGCTAACAACAGTGCAGATTTCGTAGAGAAGTGATTCCACGGACTGAGCATACTTTCTAACAGTAGATAAAATGCAATCTGCAGCTTGCCAAGACACGAACTTCTGATAACGCAGTATCTCCGTCAGGGTGCCAAAGAGATCTACTTCACCAGCCATGTTTCCATCAAGAGGTATCATTTCCATACTTGCCAAGGCTCCCAGCGACGTTGTAATTTTGTCCTCATTGCGCACGCCAATATGCCGTGCGAATCGAGGATCCCTCAACAATGCGTTCCCCGAAGAGCTTCTTGCCTCTGTGCTCAAAGCAACGATCGACAGAGTACCCAACCTCGACCCGTCAATCATAGAAGATGTTGCTGTTGGTGTAGTACTGTCTGAGCTTGGAGGCTCTAAAGCTGCACGAATGGCTATGAACCACGTTGGCTACCCAAACACCGCGTCCCTCTATACTATCAATCGGGCATGCTCTTCTTCACTCCAAGCAATCTCGTCCATCGCTTCTCAGATCCGAACAGGGATGATCTCCGTGGGAATTGGAGCGGGAATGGAATGTATGACGCGGAACTATGGAAGCCGAGCTATCCCAACTGACCTCTGGCCTGCTCTCCGAGAGTCCCCAGTGAAAGATGCCCTGGACTGTATTCTTCCAATGGGCATTACCTCCGAAAACATCGCCGAGCGATACGGCATCTCACGGGAGGATCAAGATATTTTTGCAGTCAACAGTCACCTAAAGGCGGCAGAAGCACAAGCATCTGGCTTTTTCTTGGATGAGATTGCCCCGGTTACGCAAAAGATGCCTGATGGGCTAGAAGAGGTTGTCGTCGATACGGATGATGGCATCCGACCGCAGGCAAGTTTGGAAGGCCTAGCAAAGTTGAAGCCGGCCTTCAGAGAGAACGGCACCTCCACCGCTGGTAATTCATCTCAAGTGTCAGACGGCGCTGCTGCAACGCTCCTCATGAGACGCAGCACGGCAAATGAACTTGGCCTGGGTGGCAACATCATGGGGAAGTTTGTTTCTGCAGTAACAGTAGGCTGTGCACCAGACGAGATGGGTGTCGGGCCGGCGATTGCGATCCCAAAGCTACTGGACAGCACTGGCCTCACGAAGGATGATATTCACAGATGGGAAATCAACGAGGCTTTTGCGAGCCAGGCAATCTATTGCCTAAGAAAGCTAGATCTCGAAAGGGCGTACCAGGATAATAAGGTCAACCCAGATGGAGGTGCTATTGCTCTAGGGCATCCGCTGGGTGCTACAGGGGCAAGACTGGCCAGTACGCTACTACATGGCTTGGGGCGGCCCGATGGTGGTGAGCTGGGGATTGTTAGTATGTGTATTGGAACTGGTATGGGTATGGCCGGATTGTTCGTACGAGAATGAATAGCCTCTAGAAATTGAATTTTATAGAAGCTTCCCATATAAACTCTGGCTCAGAGCTGTCAGGATAATGATATAACCAACAAGTATGGTATGAACGCCGTGCTGAATTATTGGTCACATCTCCGTCTGCGGCATCAACCGTTTTTCTCCGCAAGACCCTACCCTCAATTCGCAGTCTATTGGCCAGACGCCTCCATCCTCCAAAAATCAAGCTTTCTGCATTGCTGTAATTTCGACTTGTCGCCCAACCTACCTAATTTCGGTCGTAAAGTGGTATCATCGCCGCGGGCAAGCCCCGCGCTCAGTGACCGACACCACTAAGGCACCCTGTAATAAGCCCTGGCTCAAGAAAATTAGTCATGGGTTTGGCGGGGACACACGCTATGACCCCAGACCAAGAACGCGGGGAAAGCTCTGAGATCGGCATTTGGAAAATGAGCATGATGCCCCACGATCTGGGGTAGCTATACGCTGAGAAGTATATAAGCCAGGCCAACGAGCTTCGTTGAGATGGCAATCAAGCAAAAGAGCACTTTAATTGCAAAAGAACACAAAGTTTGCTCGCGATCTTTTCATCATGCCCGCAATTGAGTTCGCCAACTCGTACGGGAGCTCCGTACACCACCTTGTGTCAGGCTCTTATACCAACAAAACACTGTTCCTCCTTGCCTTCGATACGATTGCTAAGACATTGACTCTGAACGCCACTGTTACAGGCTTTGGCCTTCATCAATTTGTCACAAGTAATGCCGCGAAGGACCGGGTCTATGCCACTGCCATGAGCGAGCCTCCTCAGCTGTTCTCGTGGTTGGTTGATGAGAACTACCAGTTCACCCATCTTGACACGGTCAATATCAGTAAGTCAAGGGTACAAAACATGTTGAAGCTTCTTTTGCTGATTAATACAAGCCTCTTCGTCTTGTTACTTCTCGGACGATGGCAACCTGGCTTTCTCTTCTGGTGGCTCAACGGCTGCTATCCATGCGCTCACCGAGAATGGTGCTATCGGTGAGCAGGTTCAGGAGCTTTACATGGTGCCGGAGGAGGAAATAAAAAATGTGAACAAGACAAGAGCGGCTGTTGTAAGTTCGTATAATATTTTCGTCTCATTTGCTAGTGCTCACAGATATCCAAGCTCTATGGTGCTCATGCCTTTGACATCAACGTCAACAGAAAGGGCTTTGTCCCTCATTTGTAAGTACCAAACCTCCGCTACAGATGATATGACTAACTCTAAGCAGGGGAATGAACTCCATCTTTATGTACGGCATTGCGGAAAACGGCACTGCTACGCCTTTGTCGATCAACCTAAGTCCAACTGAGGGTGATGGACCACGAAACTCCTATTCTAGCAAGGATGGAAAGCTGCTCTACGTGGTGAGTCATTTTGAGGATGAGAATAAGAAGGAACAACCAAGACTGACACCATGCATCAGATGACCGAACACAGTAAGCCTAAATGAATACATCCACATGAACCCCCTAACTAACCTTGCAGATCAATGGATGGATGTCTACAGAGTGCTTGACACACGTCTCGAACATCTCCAGAGGGCAAGTGCCATTCCTGATGGTGAGTCAATCTGTCGAATTCCGAATCGCAGTTATCTCTAACAACTGAAGATGTGCGAGGCGTATACACTTTCCGCAGCAACACTGTCCAGATGTCCCGGGAAGGCAAATATCTTTTCACCAGTACTCGTAGCTGGAACAACACAGAAGCAAATGGCTACGTCGCGGCATTCGCCCTTAACGATGACGGTCTTTTGAAGAGCGAGAAAGCCGTGGCTTTCTACGAGGCGCCTGTCACTCTTGGTTCTGCCGGCGGTCTCCGAGTTGCTCCTTGGCAAGACGGAACTAACAGTAATCCCAACGGTATCACGGACTACATGTATCTCAGTGATACTTCTGAGGGCTGGATGTTCATTCTTGGCTGGACTCCTTCGAATCATACTCTTGATGTTGTGGCTTCGCTACATTATCCTGATAACAGCACGCCTTACGAAGCTACCTGGCTTGATTAGATCTATGGAGCTCTGGCATGGGTTAAGGATTCTGTAAATAGTTCTATACCCTCATTTATCTAGTGGTTTCATAGAGCCATCACAGTTTTGGCTCCATGCAATAGCGCGGAAAAGGCATGCAATAAATACTTGATGTATCATGTGTGACGGATCACGGATGATGAGCAAGATTGGAAGTGATTCAGTTCTTGCTGTGAAATATCACTTTTCTTCGGTTGGCTTCACGCATAGGGTTATGATCTTCGCCAGCCTGAACATGGATATGCAGTGGTACTTTTAGACATCGCAGAATCGAGAGTCAAATGTGTAGAGATTTAAATTGCCACGGGTTATCTGAACCGAACATCAAATCAAGCAGGATTTCTACCATCACCAACGGGGCCCGAAAGTGGTTGCGACTTATGAGCAAGCTTATAGCTCGCTAGCTACATTGATCATAGAAAGCGTCTGCTAACTCTCTATATTTATTTATCTATCATGACTCTGCCATTGTCTACACTTGCATTGCTAAAGATTCTGGAACAGTATTGCTTCTCTCACCGACTGGTAGACGTATTAGTCGAAGATGGCAGTGGGTTGATGCTGAGGTGAGGGAAGAGTTTGAAGTACTTGCCATCTAATGCTACAAGAAAACGGCTGACACAGTTATAACATGCAACCTGGAAAGTCTTGTCAGTATCTCTGAGAAAAGCGTGACTTTGATAGGATACACTTACTGTTGCGACAACCTCAACTACCTCTTGATCACTGGCAAGCGACTTGAGCCATTTAAATGTCTCATCCTTGACCTGAACATTCCTCGTCATCTCATCAGCTACGACACAAACAGCCCATTGTTTCTCATTAAAACCATGCGGCCTCTCGCTCCGCAACAAAACCCTCTCTCTCATGATCTCGTTCATCGACTCTGATGAGAGGCCGCTGTTGATAGCCAAGGGCGCATGGTGCATCCACTCATACCAAGCCCTGTTCACAACGGCGATGCGGCAGATGGCAAGTTCTCGTAGATCATCAGCCAATGACGTCTTTGTGCGGACGGCGCCGACGAAAGCGTTCCAGCCAGCGGCGACGTGAGGGGAATGTAGTAGTGCCAAATCGAGGGGTTGTATGGGGCGGGGATGACGGCGGGCCGCAATCGCAGCGACGATTGCCTCTTCTTCTGGGGAAGAAGTTGGAGGAGGATTAGGGATGTAAGGGACTCTCATTGTGGGTATTGAAACAGAATACGTGTGATATTGTCGAAAACTCAGAGTCAGAATCATGACAATGACACTGTAAGTAATATAAGTCATCGTATATCTCCATTACCATCACTTACCTTCTTCCAAGGCTCTTCAATTCCCTGCCCACATTCCCCGCACACTCCGCGGTAACTCGCCGCGGAGACTGCCCGGGCCAATTACGTTGGTCATCCACGCCAGTAGCCGTCAAGTTCAGACTTGACGATAATCCCCCAGCTTTCGGATTTTCACCGTAAGCCAATTCTTCACTTCTCTCTCCGTGATCCGAGCTTATCAGAAGATCGATTGTTATCTCTTTTCCCCTGGAAGCATGGAGACCAATGACGAGCAAGGACAGGGACCGAGCTCCGCTCGCCCCAAGAAACAGCGGATGTCTCGCAAATATCGAGGTTTGACATGTGCCAATTGCCGTGCAAAGAAGGTCAGAACGCCGTCTACTTATTATTTCTCACTGAATATTAGCTTTTTATACGCTTGCTGACTTCACTGGCGATGTAGGTTCGATGTGAAGGGAGTCAACCGACCTGTAAAACATGCGAGGTCTACCATGTCGAATGTCGCTACGACAAACCCCCACCGCTGTCGCAAGTTGTTGCCATGGCGCGCAAGCTTCAAGAAGCTGAGGAGACCATTGAGCGCCTGCAGGGTGGTGACAGCTCCATCAATCATCAGAACATGGGAGCTTCCATTGCCGAGAGTGTAGCCCCGGCTTCAAGCTCCTTCACTGCCGAAGACTTGCCAGCACAATTGCCCCTATCATCAGGACATGACATTGAGCCCATAGTGCTGGAAGCCTCGCCTGCCACACATCAAAGACGTCTCCAAGATCCTCCTCGACCAGCCGCAGCTATCGACGGCACATCGCAAGACGGTTTGGCTATAGATCTCAGCGTGGATGAACATGGCAAGATATGCTATTACGGCCCAACATCTGCTGTCCATGAGCCTCTGAGTCTCGCATCACCGTCTACAAACTCGATGAGTCGCGGGGACGGATCTAAGAGGACTGATGTCCGCGCTTACCTGGTATCGCGAGCTCGAGAATCGACCATCTGGGAGGAGTTTGCCCTTGGAAATGCGTCACTCCAACTTGGGTTGCCGCGACAAATTATGGCAAAGCTTCTTCATCTGCACTGGGCCTGGGTTGCTCCTATGTTTATGTGGGTATACAGGCCGGCATTCATGCGTACGTATCTTGGACTGCTACAACACGACTCACATCTTGACTAACTTCTCTTACCTTCAGGTGACATGACGACTGGCGGCCGTTACTACTCCGAACTTCTCCTCCTCGTGCTATGCGCTCATGCCTCGAAATACTACGACAGTAACCATGCGCAACTACTCTTCTCCCGTGTTCGATTCCTCCTCGGTGACGAGATACAAAAGCCTAGTTCTATACCCACTATCCAAGCTCTTTTGCAATTGAGTGCTCGGGAACTCGCTCAAGGCTCCATCTCCCAGGCGTGGCTGTATAGCGGGATGGCGTTCAGAATGTCAGCCGACCTTGGATTGCAGCATAATGGGCCCGACATAGCGGACCTCAAGGGATTAGACCCAGTAGACTTGGAGATCCGGAAGAGGTTATTCTGGAGCTGTTATTTCTGGGACAAGTGAGCGACCCATTTGAAGACTTATGCATCGTATTTGCTTACATGGACCTGCAGAGCTATCAGCCTTTACACAGGGAGACTTCCAGCGGTGACCGAGCTACCACAAAGCCCCATTGACTTCAGTATGCGCCCCAAGCCAATTAAGCCATTCCATTCTGATATTATGTGCAGTGGATGACTCCGCAGAGTCCGATGTATGGTCACCATACTACGAAGACACTTCACCACTTACTCGACTAGCACCGAGCCAATACCCTGTGATGAAAAGTCATGCTGCGTCATGCTTCGCAAACTCGTGTAAACTCTCTGTCATCATCAATGATATAATAGTACAGCTCTACTCAAAACGAAGCAGAGCTATAACCGAGTCCTCGCTGAACGATATTAAGGCACGTCTGGAAACATGGCGTGCTGAGTCACCGGTGCATTTGCGTTATGAACCAGAGTATCTACCAACCATATGTCCGCCTCCTCATATCATCTCCCAGAAGTAAGCCCCCAACCTCCACACTACTGAATGTTGTGTTGCTGACTTTGGACAGTCTCCTATACTTCACCACGGTCATCCTCGCCCATCGTCCATTCTGGTCAGCACCAGCTTACTATCAAGTCTGCATGAGCGCAGCACTGAGCATGGAGAAGCTGCTCCTGATGCTTGAATCAACCTTTGGATTCGAGAACATTACGTATCTTATGGGCTATTGCATCTACACTGGGGCTTCAGCAGTGCTCGAAGATGCGAAGAACAACGATGGAGCAACACATCCCACCATGCAGACCTTTCTCAGAGCCCTCAATCGTGGCATGGCAAAGTGTCCGCTTCTTGAGCGCAGCTTGCACATCATCATCAAAGGGTTGAAGCGAACTCCAGTTCAACGGCCAGCACCTGATCAATCGTTGTCCGATAACACGGTCACTGCTACCATGAATAGCTACATCCCGGCCTTTCCGTATCTTGACCCCGTAAGCCCGAATGACTTCGACATGGATGCGTACTTGAATAGTATGAGCATGGATGCGATGGCGTCGTTGGATTGTTACCCAGAGCTACAGATTGATCTTGATGAAATGATGAGACATGCACCGGCTTAGGTATTGTCAGCCGTCACCTTTATTTATTTATTTCGAATATCTTTAATGAACCCACACAGAGTGTATAACATGATGAGAAATGTGTCGTACTTTGAAGAAAGGATAAGCGTCGTCGGAGGTGTGCAGGCACTGGTATCATCTCCCAGTCTATAGATGACTTGAACAAACAGCTTCTTGTAGTTCCAAAAAAAATGATGTTTTGACGGTATGTCGTTAATTTCAAGGCTAGTTCTGTATACCAGTGTTGGCCTCAGCTAGAGTATCCGCCTTAAGAGCTGGTCTATCGGCCTTTCCGGCAGTAGTCTGTGGCAAAGTATTAGCAGCAATTCACGTTATGGCATGAAGAATGGCTACTTACGCCTCCGTCAACAGGCATGATCAGGCCTGTGATCCAGCCGGCTTCCTTGCTAGCCAAGAACAAGATAGCTATACGACCTTAGTGTAAGTTCCTGAGAATCCAATCGTTTGGGCTGACTTACCATAGCCAACATCCCAGCCAGTTCCCTCCTTCTTCATCAAGTTCTGGTTAATTCTTGCTTGTCTCATCTCATCTGTCATTCCGCGCCCTCTTGTCATTGGAGTATACGCCATGCCAGGCGCGACACAGTTGACGCGGATATTCTCACGACCATGATGAGCTGCCATGGCTCGCGTCATCTGAATGATGGCACCCTTGGTGGTAGGGTACAGCAAGCTGGGGTTACCGCCGAGTACTACAGCACCCTGTTAACTTGGACACGATGGGGGTGAATTAAGGATACTTGCATCCACTAACTGATGACATGTTCACGATAGATCCACGGCCCTGCTTCCTCATTTCAGGAATTGCATATCGACTCATCATGACCATACTTGTGACGTTGATGCGGAAGTCTCTGTCCCAAGCATCGAGGTTTATCGTTGTGGCGTCACCCATTGCACCGCCAACGCCAACTATTTTCGCTTGTCAGTACATGTCTCTCGATTTAATTACGCAGGCAATCCAGCCTACCAATATTGACAAGGATATGAAGAGCGCCCCATAGCTCAACAGTCTTGTCGATAGCATTCTTGCATGACTCTTCACTTGTGACATCCGCCTGTATCACCTCGGAAATACCACCCTCCTCATCAATCATGCGCTTGGTCTCCTTCGCCCAGTCCACATTGAAGTCCACGAGAGCAACCCTGGCGCCATGGCGTGCGAGGAGGATGGCAGCCGCACGACCATTGCCAATCTCGCCTTTACAGGGGGTTAGTGTAACGGGGACAATAGTTGGGGTGCATCTCGAACTCACCATCCATGCGGGAGCCTGCACCCGTGACGATTGCCACATCTCCAGTGAAGTCGAAGGCTCGAGGTGGTGCCATTGTGGAGTAACTCAGTTGATGAAGTTGTTTTGACAAAATGTTGACTTTTACAAATATTGATGATTCACGATCCAAATCTATAGTAAAACAAGTTCATATAACTCACGAGATCAAGCATCGAAGAATAAATATTATTCACTCTTCAGCCAAACATTGAAAGATCGTCGCTCACCGCGGCCAATTGCCACTCTGTACCCATCCAGCTTCCGGGCACTCGGCGCGGGCAATCGCCGAAACCCCCTGGCCACTGCGCTATTGAATACACCGTCACGAGGGCCACGGTATGCGGGGAAATGGTGGGGGATGCCCAAAATCGGTCTTGCCCCGGAATTTTATCTGTCAATTGAGATCAGTCTCAATTTCATACTAGCCAAGCCTATCGGCTCTGCGGCTCTTAGTGGCCTGCAGTAGGATGTTTTTATCACCAGACTGAGACACTCCGGCATCGACATGAATCCTTCTCATGGGCCCTCGCTAGTGGTCACTGTGTTTAGGGCACCAATTCGTTGATCGCTGGAATCGGTGCAACAGGCCAAGCTGTATCGACTATAATTGTTATGCTTGCTACGCGCCAAAGGATCGACTAGGCGAGAAGTCGCAAATCCCTTACCATTAGGTGGACGGGCAGATTGTAGGTAGCGACTACTGAACTGTAGGGGGACAGTTCTTGTGCAATACGTTCTTTGAACAACTTCAACGCAGGGGAGAGAGATGACACGAGCCTAAATCGCCAATTGGAACTCGAATGATAGTGTACAAGTCGACAGGGAATCTGATTCATCGCCTATTTTTCACCTAACCGTCTTACAAAAGCTATTGCGACAACCAATAATTGAACCATGCTACGATACCTGCCAGGCTCTGTTCCTTTACCCATCCTATTTCGTGTCAGTAGGCCTCAAGGTACGCCTCAAACATGGAACTTACGCTGGTAAGGATCTTTGGGATCCCCTCTCAGAGCAAATCCGTGCTCAACACCAGAAAATACTTGATAGTGAAAGACTTTCTTGTTGGTCTGTAGAATATCCAGCGCGCGACGCCGGGACGGCACATCAAACGTGTGATCAACTTCCGAGCATGAGAGAAATAAAGGCTCTATAGAATATTAGCAAGGCTGAGAGAGGGCTGCAAAAGAAAGAAGAGTGTACTCTTGAGATCTGTAAAATGATGTTCCTTGAGGAACGCCGGGTGAGCAAAAGCGCCAACTGTTACCGTATCACCTTTCAGCTCATTGCACACGTAAGGCGCTCCGAAGCAGTAGCCGACACAAGCAAACTTTGATGTGTTTGTTCCATGGCTCTTCTTCACAGCAGCCACCCATTTGGGAACAGCGACATCCGCAAAGGCAGTGTGCTTGCGCTTCCAGGCTTCGTAGTCAAAATCAGGATTCTGGGTATGCCGGTCTTTGCGATGCTTCCAAACAGGATCCTGTATCATCGTTAGTCTCTGATCTAAGCGCTGTATGTCTGCCTGGACTTACCCCACGAAAGTAGTCGAGCCCCAAGACTAGATAGCCTGCATCTGCGAAAGCATCCATGACTAATAGCCCATTGGGGAACATGCCCCATACATCTGGAAAGTACAGTAGGATGTTTCCATTTGCTTTTTCTGGTCCTGGTTTCGAGATGTATGTTTCGACGTCTGCGATGGTTTCCCAAGTCCCTCTTGACTCGCCCTCATGGATCGTGCCTTTGAGACAGCAGCTACCACTTGGTTTAGCAAGGTATTGCTCGCTGGTGGCTTGTTTCGATGATGACTGCCCCATAGTGTGATAAATTGATTATTTGAAAATACTTCAATAGGTGTTGGAAGATGCAAGGGCGTAGTTATTCGGAAAGCCCGTCCACGGTCTCATGCGAGCTGCTAGTTAACAATTACACAATTCCATGTTTAATTAACGCCAGTGGCGCTCTGAACAACCTCCATCGGTTTGCAGCCGCGGAGACTGGCCGTGGAGATACTCCAGTACTTCACCGATGATGTTCAATTGGCCAATGCCATGCGGAGTCGAACCAGGCCCCATGGGGTAAAGGCGGAGAAGTTGCATGCTACCCCAGGTTGTCCGTGTTTTTGCTCTACTTTGCGACCATGCGCTGGATAAATACTACCCCAGCGTCCCCTTGTCCAGTCTCAGTCTTCAATCTATTCTACCCTCCATCCTCTCCTGACTTGACTTGACTTGACTTGAGCAATAAGACTTTCAATAGCAATGTCGGACACGCCTAAGCCTATCGTTGAGTCACCCCCTAGTGTTGAGGCCATTGAGGACTCGGAGCTCAAGGGCGGTCGAAACGACATGGGCGCTCATGACCGGGAGAATGCTGTTGGTTACAGCGAGTACCTTGAAGCTCGCGACATTGAGTTCTCAGATGCTGAGGTAGGCTGAACACTCCTTGGATACGCTACTGCGTTCGCTGACAAATCTGTAGGCAAAGAAACTGCGATGGAAACTCGATCTCGTTATCCTCCCCATGTTCCTCATCACTCAAGCGCTTCAGTTCATGGATAAAACCTCTCTCAACTATGCCAACCTCTTCGGATATCAGGACGCTCTTGGCCTCAAAGGCAACCAATTCAACTACCTCTCTGCAAGTCGGTGATCCTCGCCTCCTCTTACACGGTCGATTATTAATACAGGTATACAGTGGTCTATGCTGGTTATTTCTTTGGCCAATATCCTTGCGGATGGCTCATTGGTCGCTTCCCTGCGCAAAAGGTCATGGCTATCAGCGTCTTCCTGTGGGGTCTCATGGTCATCATCATGACTCAGAGCCGCGACTATTCGAGTGCTCTGGCAGTGCGATTCATCATGGGTGTATTTGAGGCTGCTGTTACGCCTGGGTTGACACTCATGACTGGTTTCTGGTACACCCGACGAGAGATCCCACTTCGCCAGTGTATTTGGTACTCGTCTCTGGGTTGGGGTGGCATTGTAAGTCTCAAAGAGAGTCTGGCATCCAAAGTCGTCTTGCTAATGACTGGACTTATGTAGGTTGGTTCATACATCTCCATGGGAGTCTCCAAGCTTCCAGTTGACCTCAATCCTGAGCGATGGGAGCTGATCTTCTACATCGTAAGTCACCGTTACGTTTAACCTCAGGGCACAGCTAACATGTCAGCAGCTCGGTGGCGCCACTTGTCTTTGGGCTTTTGTCATCTGGTTCCTCCTCCCCGACTCGCCTTCCAACGCACGATTCCTCAACCACCAAGAGCGTCTCATTGCAGTCAAGAGAGTCGCATCCAATGAGACGGGTATCAAAAATAAGGCATTCGATAAGGATCAGGTCGTCCTTGGCTTCACTGATCCCAAGACCCTTCTGCTCTTTACCTCGGTCTTTGCTGCGTAAGTGAAATCATTGTCACGAACAAGGATTGACCATTGACTAATAAACGATTTACAGCGCCATCCCTAATGGTGTTGTCAACTCCTTCTCGACCATCATCATCCGCGACATGGGATTTAGCACCACCAGGACTACTCAGCTAAAGTCTGTTGGAGATGCTGTCCAGATCATCGGCTTGATCATTGGTGGAAGCATCATTCTCAATGTTCCCAACTGTTAGTCAAACCATCTTTAGGAAGCACCCAGCGAGTCAGCTAACAACAAACAGCTCGTCTACTCACTGCTACGGTTGCCAATATGCTCTGCACAATCTCTGCTGCTTGCATGGCCTACCTCCCCCGCGATAACACTTGGGGCCGGCTTGTATGCTTCTGGCTGGTCAACACCCAGTCTGTTGGCTTCACTGTGTCTCTGACCACCATTTCCTCCAACATGGCTGGCTACACTCATAGATCTCTTGCTAGTGCTCTGGTCTTGTAAGTTTTTCATCGTTAATCTTCTGAGGCCTGACTAACATACTCTGCCAGTACTGCATATTGCTGGGGCAACTTTGCCGGCCCCTTCGTCGTGAAGAAGTCCGAGGCTCCTCATTTCACTGGTGCCACTATTGGGCTTCTCGTAGGCTACGCTATCAAGTTCTGTTGCCACCTGGGCCTTCTTGGTAAGTGGCCTGACGATTCAAGGCGAGAATTTCGGCTAACCCTTTGTGTTTAGTGTATATGTATCTTATCAACAGACACCGTAACAAGACCTACGGTGCGCCCAATAAGGAGCGTAGTAACGAGGCTGGTATGCGGGATCAGACCGAGTTTGAGAACAAGGATTTCCGATATGTTCTGTAATTTTGAATCTGCTCATGGTAGCAAGAATAAGGCCCGGACATCGACAAATAGTTGTATAGCGCAACGGAAATAGAATATACCAATGATCCTTGCCTCATATTCTACCCTCAACCCGCGACTTTGGTCAAATTTGGGAGACAAACTCACCACTTGATAGAACAAGGCAAACATCACAGACATGAACACTGCCACATTGCTCATACCTTGCATTTACTTTCTAGATACATAGAGGCACATGGCCATCTCCCTTGTAGTAGCTGTTCGGCCTCCGAACCGCCTTAAGCATCCATGATTGTCGGGTGAATTGTAAGGCTATGATGTCGTCTTTGGTCAGTATCACACGGCCGGAAAACGATGTACGCGGGAGTGTACTCCAGTCATGAAAATCTTCAAGAAGAAGCTCAAAGCAATTATTGCCTCAAATCCTACTCTAGACCGTGAACTCATATTGACTTTGTTAACAATGTGTCGGAGTCTATATGCAGGTAAGACTGCAGTAGGATATTCGTGGTATTGTATATGTATCTACTCATTCATTACATGCGTTCAACAGATGAATAATACAACCCTTCTCTTGAAAGACCTTACTCCTTGAACTCTTGAGCAATCTGACCGACATCTGTCATGTTGGCGATACCCGCGAAAGCGCTCAAAGCCTTCTTCGCCCGAACCTCTCCAATCTGCTTACCAACATGATCCAAGAACTTGGTATGGAGGAACTTCTCATCCAGAGGATTCTCATAGCTACCGATCGTGTGCTCAACATGGACCTCGAGTTTTTTTCCATTCTCAAACTCAACAGCTACAAACGCCTCATGCTCACTGACCTTGTCATCACTTGCAACATTGACCTTCTGGCGGAGGTCGATGACAGTTTTGTTCTGAACAGCCTCATCGGTGAACTGGGTTGGGGTTGCTTCGCCGAAAAGAAGTGCTACAGCGGCAGCATGATAGACGCTGAACTTGCCCTGCAGACCAGTCTCGGGCTTGGGGTCATCCGTTAGGAACAGAACGCGGGGGTGAGTACGGGCCGTGATATTGGCGATCTTGTTGACGTCGAGACCGTCTTTCACTGCCTTATTGTGGATCTGAATCCAGCCATTGATGGCAGCGTGGATGATCCTGTCGCATGGGTACGGTTTGAACGTGTTCCTGGAGATCTCCCAAACATCACCAAGGGTGGAGATCTCAGCAGTCAGATTCTCATGAGTGCTGACAACATGAGACCAACCCCTCTTAGCTTCTAAGCCTTCAAGGGATCCGCCAAAGCCACTCTTAGCGAGCAAAGCCGACTGTAGACCTGCTTGTGCTGCGGCTCCAACGTGGAAAGGCTTGGTGTCAGTGCCAAAAGACTCATGCATCCCTATGACTTGAACAGAGGCTATGCTGATAGCTCTCTGCATTTGCTTAGTGTCAAGTCCGAGGAGCTTTCCGACGGCAACAGCTGAGCCGACCGAGCCAACAGTGCTATTGATGTCTGATGACAGTCAATATGGCCACGTCCAAGAAGAATGATTAGGTCCACTTACGCCATCCAACATTGTAATGCTCCGGAAAAACAGCAACACCAATTTTGCACTCCGCTTCAACACCAGCAACGAAGGCCGCCAAGAATTCCTTGCCTGACACAGGTGCCATCCACTCCGCAACAGCAAAGAGAGCAGACAGCACAGGCCCAGAGGGGTGAATAGGGTTATCTCGGTGGGTATCATCATAGTCATCAGCGTGAGAGGCAATACCGTTGATGAGAGCTGCGGTCTTAACATCAACGTACTTCCCAGTCCCAAAGATGGAAGAGTTTCCATCGGCTCCGATGAAGGGAGCATTGGCCTCGTACGCAATACCTGCTGGGGGTAGAGCGTAGCCGCCGATAGCACAGCCGGCCCAGTTATAGACGCTCTTGACGGCTATGTCGACGATTGGGTCGGTTAGGTTGCCAAACTGAAGGGCTAGAGCCCATGTTGCTAGAGCCTTGGTAGCCATTGTTAGTTTGTGAGTGTAGTTTGTCTTGAGTGTCTGCAGTGATAGTCCACCACTCGAAGGGCATATCCTGCTAGCATTTATGCTTCTCCAGAACTCTGTTCGTCAACAATCTTTAGGGATCTACATTCTCCTTGCTTCATTTCTACTCCGCGGATTCGAACGGTACTTTTGTTAAGTGATACTGCGCGGTGTAACCCTCCCAGGTCCCTATTGTGGAGGCCATCGTATCTCTGGGCCACTGCTAACTCAGAAAACAGATATAATTTATGGCAGATCAATGCTTGGAGATCCTGGTCCTCAAGCTTCCGAACTATAAAAGTACATTGACCTCAAGGTAGCACGAAGAAGTACCTGTGCTCGTGTATTTCTACTTGTAAGAACAAAGTCTTCCTGGCGTGGTTCAATTGATGCTTAATGTCAAGACCTACCCCGGAAGTACTAAATCCCCGCATTTAGGAACTAGTTGCTAACCTAAAGGTCTTGTTTTGTGATGATCTCAATGCAGCTGAGCTAGTGCAGTCGAACGCCCGCGGAGAACGCCCGAGGAATGTGACCGGTTGGCAACCGCCGGTGTCACGGAAGAACCCATGACCTCCCTCGGGAGAATTGAATGACACTGAAAAGATCGGTAAACTTTTATGCGTAGTGCATCACTGGTTTTTGGTGACGAGTCGTCACGAGGTTCCATTTACCATTCCTGGCATATCACTTGTATAGACTTATGGCTGAGAGCTTAAATCAGCAGAGAGAACTTAGTAAGGCCTTAATAACGCTTGGATCTGCTGCATGTTGCGAGGTATGGTAGTTGCATCAGTGACAATCATCTTAGGTGCATTGGTAGTCTCTGTTGGGTCGGTATCTGTCTCGGTGGCCGCTGTGATAAGTCGTCGTCCTCTGGGACTTGCAAGCCCGATACGTAGCCTTCACTACTTTGGCCCCCTCCACGACACTTTCAACTGATTCGAGGCCTCGTCTCTAGCCTTTTTAGAGTTCATCGATTTTGCGTTATGTAGTAGGCAGCGCTGAGAAGGGTAGATTGCTGGGAGGTTATTGCATTCCATGTATTAGATAACGCACTCATTCTACAGCAGCTAACAACCCATATCTTTCAAATCTCTCGATATATAATTTAACTTTGTATAAGGATGCTTTTCACACTCCTGTCATTGACTCCAGTGGCTCAGCAACAGTAAAAGGAGCTTCAGTCTTAGCCTTGACCTCATCCACAGTGACACCAGGAGCAATTTCAACCAGCTTTAAACCCGTGGCGAAGTCCACGTCAAACACTCCCTGAGAATAGTTAGTATAATCCAAGAAAAGTATCGTGATAGCGACGTACCAAGTCCGTAATGATGCGTGACACGCAGGCCCGGCCTGTAAGAGGAAAAGAGCATTGGTTCAAGATCTTGGGATTACCCTTCTTGTCTGTGTGTTCCATCGTGACAATGACCTTTGTCTTGCTCGGGTTGCTAACGAGGTCCATCGCGCCGCCGAAGCCTTTAACCTTTCCTGGGAGCATCCAATTGGCCAAGTCCCCGGTTGCGCTGACTTGCATAGCACCAAGAATGGTAATATCGATACGACCACTACGGATCATGCCGAAACTTTCGTCGCTGCTGAAAACAGATGCACCAGGTTTCAAGGTAACTGTTTCTTTACCGGCGTTGATAAGATCCGGATCAGCTTCGTTGCGCTCTTTGGATGGATAAGGTCCGAGTCCTAGGATGCCATTCTCCGATTGGAGCTGGACATTAACATCGGGTCCAACGAACGATGCTGCCAGCATGGGCATACCGATTCCAAGATTGGCGTACATTCCATTCTTGAACTCCTTCGCTGCTCGTCGGACGATGCGTTCTCGCTTTGCAGCAATCTCACCCTGGCCCAGAGTCTTGACGTCTTGCTCGTTCCAGGTATATTTCTCAATCCCTTTGGCTGCAGTGCTCTTGATAACTCGCTTTACATAAATGCCCGGTAAATGAACTGACTCTGGGGGGATCTCGCCGGGTTCAACAATATGCTCGGCTTCAACGATTGTCGTTTTAGCATTACGGCCCATTGGACCGTTGAAGTTTTGAGCTGCAAGGCGAAACTGACAATTTCCTACCTTATCTGCCTTGAACGTCTTCACAAAGGCATAGTCTCCCGAGATGCTGCGTTCAAGAAGGTAAGGCTTGCCATCGAATACCTTGACGTCTTTGGGATCTGGGAATTGGGCATCGCTAGAGGAGCCAATGCCTTTGTTCCGAGACGGGAGGTCGCCATTTTGAACAACAGTTCCGACGCCAGCAGGCGTATAGAAAGCCGGGATACCTTTGCCACCAGCAGCGCAGCGTTCCGCGAGGGTACCTTGAGGGGTAAGTTCCAGTTCAATGTCGCCTGTAAGGTACATCTTCTCAAACGTCTTGTTCTCTCCGATATAAGATGCAACCATCTTGCGCACTTGTCTGCTTTTTAAGAGCTTTCCAAGGCCAAATTCATCAGTTCCGGCATTGTTGGAAACAGCTGTTAGCCCGGTGACATCAGACTTGTTGAGAACTTCATTGATGAGCGTGTCTGGGACACCACAAAGACCAAAGCCGCCGCATAGGATTGTCGTGTTTGGTTTCATGTCCTTTAGCGCCTCTGCAGCCGATGAGACAACCTTGTTGATGCCATAGTGCCCCACAGAGATGGAGAAGTGTCTTGTAAGCAACACCTTCGCCTGTATGAGTCAGTCTTAAAACATGATAACTAGCTGAGAGGTAGGCGGAGTGTCAAAAAGGTAACCTACACGGTTCCCACATCGTACCACGGTTCGTGAGCTTATGTACATGATTGATGATACCATATTGCCAATGTGGTCTTTCCAAAGGACACAAGAGGCAGGGCTAGTTATGAATCAGTAGACGTTGACAGGCTATCCAAGGTCGATTTTCGATGGCCATATCAGCCACAAAGCTTCTATTTCTACTCTCATTCTTGTTTGTAGCGACCTCCGTCGTGGAGTAACTTGCTAGAGGCTTTCGGGAGCTGGCCGCGGAAAGTGGCCGGCGTCATGCTAAAACTGAACCATGAGGGTTTTGAACAGTTTTAAGCTAACCAAGACCGAAACGAAAATTATATGTCGAGTGTAAAACATGGTTTCGAGCACCAATTGATCAACCATGCTGATTCTGATATGGTTTGGCAGATGTCTCACTGGTGCCACTGTCAAGAAATGGAACTAGACACAAACATCATCTGGCAATACTCTCCGCTCGGAGATATCTATTGGGGAATATGTGATATTCATGATAGGTCTCAGCTAGATATCTTCCCGATTTGAATAGCCGCCTGTCAACAAAACGTTGTTGGAGTGGCCTGGCTCAGCTAATCTTCCTCTATTTCATTGACCTCAACGCCATCCAATCCCTTCAGTTTCTCTACACAATCCTTGGTCACGGGGCTTATGAGAGTTAGTGGGTACACTGAAGCCAACTTTGGTTCATGGTTACTTACGGGGGGATTCCCATGGGAGGGATGGATCTGGTCTCAATCCAAAACTCAACGCCAGTGTCGTCCTGGATAAGCCTAAAGAACTCTGGTTAGAATAACTAAGAATATCTTATGATGGAATACTTACTTCTTGAGCTGGGCCTCAGAGGCCTGCCACTCCTCGTAGCCGCGGTAGGTGTAGCGAATCTTCTGCGTGTCTTGTTAGTAGGCGTGGCAGTAGAAGGGCACATCTTAAATACAGTCTTGTCGGCCATGATGAATAGAGAAAGAAGTCTCTTCGTGTGATAGAATGATGAAAGTGTTGATGTTTGCTGTGATTGAAAGGAAGCTGGCATGATACAGAACTTGGGGATCTTCTTGACCTTTTATACTTGAAAATTCACAGCTGCAACGTACTCGAGATTGTTAAATAATGAACTTCTACTAAAAGCCGGGCCCTTTGGGCATCGCTTTCAGCTTTCGCCGATCATGAACAGATGCGTCTCGGCATTTCATCCACAAAGACTAACTTCGGTGGCGGGATCTTCCGATTACAGACGCTATCAATAGCTTCCGTCACTATAAATTGCAGATCAAACTCAATCTCCAATGTCATCTTACTTTACTTTCAGCTCGAATCCACAGTATTAAATGTTAGATCATGTTTAAGCCATTTTATTGGACTTTCACTGCTTATTTACTTTCGGTGATCGACACGGCATGGGCGGCAGATCGGAATGTTGTGTGTTATATCGTCATACATGGAAGCTTAAACAATGTCTTACCTTTCACATGTCTTAATCACGACAAAATGGACTTGACGATCATTATTAAAACGTATTATCATTGGCGACCCGCTAAAGGGAAGCGCTAGGGGTATCGTGGGACAGAGAAACAAGTTTTCTCCCCGCCTCGTAATTATATCTACTCTATCTTTTTATGACATGACCAAATCCGGCTTATGCAAGGTCTGATCCTCGAGTTTGGACAACAGTCTTCTTGACCAACACATTCCATCCTTTTTGAGCACGTGGTTGGCCATTGGCATCCGCCAGATCTGACTGGCTGCTATTCCAGCCATGTAACTCTGCAACAGAGTCAGAAGCTTCTGATCTACTTCCATGCTTGCCTGTTTCGGCATTACCATCTGAATTGTCGTCGTGGTCAATGATGGTGGTGACTCCAATACGCTTGCCAGCATTATCGTGCAGATCAAAAGCCTCCTCGCCGTTCTGGCCGTGGCTGCGAAGGTAGCCTCCTGTTGGATGGTTGCTACCTGTTCGCTGCCAAGGCCTGGCTGAGTTTCCCTGTCCATCTGCGGATGATCCGTGACCAAGAAAGTTACGGAGCAGAGGTCGAAGTGTTGCGACAGCTGAAGCAGTGATACCAAGACCAGTCTCAACAGTAGACCAGATAGCGACATCTGAGGTAGAGTATAGGAAGTCGTCGATGTCGGTGAGGGAGTAGAGGTAAGGGAAGCGGATGATGGTTGCACTAGAGGCACTGTATAAATACAAAGTCAGTAAACTATTTCAATGGGTAGGAGAGCGTTGACACATACATAGCGCCTGCGGCCAGAATACCGACGACAGAAATCTTTGTTCTTTTGCTCATTTGAAGGTTGTAAACCAGGGCAATGGGTAGCAAACTGTAGGTCCAGTCTGACAAACAGCTGATAGCGGAGTAAGCATAGAAGGCCTTAGCAACCACCGAGGCGTCCAAGCAACTGCCTCCAGGAGGGTTACTGGTATATCGGAGCCAGAAGAGTGCCGTAGGTCGGCATTGGAGAACAAACAACAGGAAGAAGAACAAGCTGTAGATTTCTGTGATGCCAGTGATGGTCCAGATGATAATCTTGTGTGTGCGTGTGATGCAAATTCGCAACAAGAAGATAGCAATACTGGCCTTGATGGCCATATTGGTCAAGACGTAGGTCGGTTCGCATGTCCACCACATCTGCATCGCTCTGGGGATGTTCTCCGGCTCGATGTCCTTGAAGTGACGTCCAGTTCCATATCGGACACCAGTGATCTCATAGGAGCAAAAGACGATAAACATAAACTTTCTCGGTTAGCAGGGTCTTACCAATAGGGGTGATGTGTCCTACCTGGGCAATGAGAGCAAGCCAATCATCGGCGCCGAACGCCTTTACAATCCATCCTCGGCAGTAGACGCGGAGACACGTCGCAATCGATGAGAGGATCACAAAAGTATAAGCGATGGCAGCAATCTGCGTCGCCCGACTCTCGATCGCCATGGTGTTCAGCTCGTGTGGCAGACAAGAAGAAAGAAGAACAGGGTGCAGCGAGTGGACTCTGTCTACTAACCGAGCGAGCGGGCAACACCCCATCGACTATATATGCAGCCATGGTAAAATACTACTCACTCGCCACGAGTCTATGGACAACAATCCAGACCGGGATAGTTTCGTCTGTGGAGTGCAGGAGATGGAGACAAAAGGGGATTCCTGTAACAGACTATCCAAGCAACGTGACCAGGAAAACGCGGCAATGATTTGCGTCTTATCTAGATACATGCTAGCTCGATCGTCATGACGGGGAGACTAGCCCTGCTTGTGTTGGCGCAGCCAGAAAGTCGGGACCTTTGAGTCAGGGAGCTTCGGACTTGGGCCAATCTGCCACGAGGAAAAGCGCTCTGACAAGGAGCGACAGGTTTTTAGTTCTTCTGCTACTCGGAGCGCGGTTCCGTAGAGATCTCGTCCCAGGGCCTAGGAGATTGGCTAGACTGTTAGTGATGCATCATTCCGGTAATAGCGTCGGAGAACCGGATGATCTGTCTTGCGTTGGTCGAATGAGGTCAAGTGGCGATTTGTGCTTGGACCTTTGTTACACAAGGAAAACTCTGCGCGTAGTGGCCTTCGGGGAACCCACAAAAAGGGTATAATCTCGAGAATCAGGGGAAATGATTTATTGACCTGATGGCTCCCAACAATTGCTCTGGCTTCCCCAGGTCTGGAGATTGCAGAGTGGGCTTGAATGGAGCTGTTTAAGTGGCTGTGTCGCCTCGAGCAGAAGCAATGCTAGACATTTTTAGGTATGTAGATCGTGGTGGTAATCAATGTCTGTGAGTGGCATTGTAGATCGTAACAAAAGAGATCGAGCATCTCGGGAACTTCCTACCCGCGTCTGGCGATCATTTACTTGGCCGAAGCGCTTGCATGTTAAGGCTGTCGAGCACAATTCAACGTCCTTGGCATGCCTTGAGAATGCTTCCAATAGTTTGACGCCCATCGCATGATGAGTGGATCCTAGCTTTGACTCAGGCACTCTTAAGCTTAAGCCTAAAGCTCTGTCATGAGGCGAGCTGAGCTGCTAGCAGATGTGATTGATCATAGGGCCGATGTTTTAGCTGTTATTATAGTCTCAAAGCAGTATGAAAGCTGCCCATCAGTATATTCAGTCAATTGCCTGATCAGTGAGTTGGCATTCTAGGGCGCTTTGCGAGTCATGAATTGACCAATGAAAAACGCTTCGGAGTCTCGCCGATGATGGCTCCGGATTAAACGCTCCAAGCATGAACTCTATATCCGACGTTTTATTGAAGTTATGATTGACCGTGGCTTGCCTGCCCACATGGTTCGTTGAAACAATACGAAAATGGGAGAGAACAAGACCAATCCGAGTCATTCATCTTATCTGCTTGAAACATTGTCAGAACTGAAGTGGGTTATCAGGCGCGAAGGATTCGCGGCTGCTTGGCACTTGTGCGGAGTGAGGTTCTAGAAATTAGGCCTATTATTAGCCAAGAAACTTTTGAGTGCTCAATTGGTCTTGACTAAGGCAGTTCGAACTTTTACTTGGTACGTTGGCTAACCCTACGAGGGATGCTCCTCGTCAAGTGGCCAACTCCACCAAGCCATTTCGTCATAGTCCTACCCTAGAACAGATGGCTTGCAAGTCATTACCCTGCATTCTAAGAACACTTTATGTTGGGTTATAAAATATGGTCCCTGAGTATCTCCTAAAATAATTATACATTCTAAAAGCCATCGCTTTGCAAGCAACATCACAATCTGGGCACGTGGGCTTAGCCTTGTTGCTCGATCATGGAGTGCATCAATTCAAATTGTTCATCATTACTCTCAATGTTAAGTCTCGCTTGCAACCAAGAATTCTACATTCATTTATGATCATTTTGATGTTTAGAAAGCGCAGATATGATTCTGTAGTCTTACCCACTTGCACACGCTTATTTCTAAAGCTTATTCTGTGAAACCTTTCTCAGCGTCTCTAACGGCGACGTCACTGCCAGAACAGTAGCATAAGAACCAAAGCGCACGTGCACAGCCTCCTTTGGCTTTGGATCCCAGCAGTAAAAACGCCCAGTAGACCTCATCTTCTCCAAGTCGATCACAACAATTGACTCAACAGGCATAACCGTCTCGGTCCAAAACAGCATGTACAAGTTGTCTCCCAGCTTGAGCATTTGGCACTTCTCAGCATCTGCGATGCCCCTCTCTGTGCCGCTGAGACAATGCCAGGTCATAGTGCCCTTGTTGAGATAGACATGCTCATAAGCATCTCGAGGAGTGTATCGATACAGAACGTGCTTTCCAATGAGTTCATCAGTGGCTTGGAATGGTTCAACAGGCTTCCCTCCGAATGTGACTGCGTTGATGAAAGAGGTAAATGTCCTCCGTTCACCGTTCTCGTCCTTGAAACCTGATACAGCAGCAATGGCTTGTCCAGTGGCTGTATCGACAATCAAGCTGACGACTTCGTTATAGTCAGGCTTGAGGAAGTCGACGAAGAAGACATCTGGTCGCACTTCGAAAGCCTCGTACTTGGCTGGTGCAGTCAGACCTGCTCCCTCTCCCTCGAGGATCTTCCATGTGACGGTATTCGCACCAAAGTCATGAGATATCTTCCAACCATTGTCGTAGGTATGTTCAAAGTATTTGCCCTGCAGTTTGCTGGATGCTGGCATAAGGTGTTCCCTGAAGCCATCGGCCATTTCCTGGAGGGTTGGCCATTTAGCCACAGGCACAAACTCTGCGGTCTCTGAAGTTGCTGATGGAACCATGGTGACTAGTGAAAGAGGCTTGAAGAGTGAAGAATATGAAGTGTCGACTTGAGGACTCTTTATGGCGTTGTTAAGAGGGTGGTATCAATGGTAAGATTTGTCTTGGGGAGTCCATTCATTCGAGGAGAGACGAAGCTGTCTTTATAGAAAATCGCCAAGCACCATACCGAGCGATCATTGAGCGAATCATCATAAGTCTATAGCTAAGTATTGGATAATATCACTGTTGAATTCCGTAAATTCCGTGAAGCCTTCAATGCAATAGTCCTATCAAAATCGGAGCTTCCCCGCATGATCATCAAGTCTAGGGTGCTATCGGCCACGACCTTTCCACTTACAGAAAAAAAGTGCGATGTCCCCCACCTGTATCTTTCTTTGGCGTGCGGAGAAACATCCTGGAAACTCTATTCCAAGGGTCTCGATAACATTTTCCCTTATCATCAAGCCGGCAGCCGAGAGAGAGTGATACGCAATGGTAGCCTTCGGACTTTGATCAGACCGAAAGTCCTTCACTCATAACGCATATCCCTTGTCCGACTCTCCGAGCTTCATATGTGTAACTGCTTTCTCGGACTTCCGCGATACTCCATTAGTATAAGCGTGAAGCGAACTGGAGAACGGTCAGTCTGTCAAGAGGACGCAGTCAATTCTCTCGTACTATCCTAGAATAGTCTCCAGTCCAGCTTCTGTCATAACACCAATCCAATGCACGCGTAAAATTGGACTCCTATCATAAGATGTGGAATCAGGCCCCTCCATGGCCACTGAGTCCATCTGTGCCCAGACCCTCTGAAGCACAGTGGCTGCCCTATTAATCGTCTGAAGTTTTAGAGACAGGAATGACCTATGCAGCCTCTCAAGTACAAATCTCCTCCAGTCTGCCACTAACTTTTTGATGTTTTTGTTTGTGTTTGAAGTTAATCCAAGTGCACTTCCCGCTGCTAGGAATATAATGGTCTGAATGGCAATGGTTCGGGAGTCCTGGGGAATCGTGTTCATAATCTCTAATATCATCACTGCAAGCTCTAAAATATGCCGTGAGAGTATTGTGCCTTGGTTTTGGTCATCATGTAGGCATTGTGAGACTTCGGGGAATGCCCGATCAAGCTCAAGGCGACCAACCAGTTGATAGCACTTAGCTAACTTACAGAGATGATCTGACGGAGTCCTGTAGTCGCCCGTACTCTGTGCCGTTGCAGGAGTTGGTATTTGGCAGTGGTCTATGTCCAGACTTAAAGTAAAAGCTTGACTGAGTAAATCGACGGTGCGGCTTGAAACCTCTATATCATCCTTCGTTGAATCATTATATGAAATCAGACGCCGTTTCTGCCGTACTAATGCCATGGATTTTGCGACGCTGATCAAAATATTCGTGCCGACTCCGGTCCATGGACACGGATAATAAAAGGTCGAAGGTGGCAGAACGGAGAACACGTCGAGATATGAGAGTGCGCTAACCTCTTGATCAATCAAGCAAGAGGCCATCACTTCCCAACAGACCATTGATGAAACGATTAAGCGTTGGACGCGGTGAGACGGAAACTGAAGGTCGGCGAGGTTGAATTGGCTCATCCAAATCCTGAACACTTTTCGAGCACCATGAAAATGGCACAGGCCGAGAGAAGAAGGATCATGCCAGCTCCGTAAGTTGAGATGTAAGCCCCATGAAGGCATCGCTGAGTGAAAACACTTACAGAGGTCATGCCAATGAGAGTTATACCCAACATCAAGTCATCCTTTATCGTTGGTGCCGTTGAGGCGGGAAGAGGAGTCAATCTGTGTATTTCGGCGAGCTCCCTTGATATATGTGAAATAGCTTCCGTCAGGAAGGTCAAAGGTATCAAAGATGTGTCTCGCTCTTGCTGGCTTAAATGAGTCGCCGATGCACTCAAGGCACTATTGAACACAATGGGGGAGTTTCGAATAGACTTAAGCAGATCTGAGCGGTAAGGGTTGCTGGGCGAGTCAAAAGACGATAGGACCTGACATGCTGATGCGAAGTAGTGTGTTAAGAGTTTGGAAGATTCCTCCTGGGGAGAGTACAGTACAAGGGCATTATCGGTCTCAAATGGAGAAGATGGTGAATTGCCAATGCCAGACGAGGGCCCTGAGCCAGGGCCAGCATATGAATGGATGCCATAGTCAATCTCGTATTTGGTCGACCATTTTACTGGACGTTTATAGCCAGGACATAACAGATTGGATTTGACGCAACGAGTACAAGCAGGCTCTGCTTCATCGCATTTCAGCTTCTGCGGCAACTTTTAGCAAGCTATTAATAAAGTCATCCAAGGCAAGGATGTTGTACCCACGCGTTTCTTACAAGTGACGCAGCCGCCTTCGCATTTCAACAACGTTAGCTGAGGTACGGCAGACAAGTTGCTCAAATCATAGGGCCAAACTCACTCCTCAATTTCTGTCGCCTTCGGGACGATGCCGGAGAAACAGTAGACTGATCCATGGAGAGCTGTCAACCCTAAATGTGCAATAAGATCAATACCTGCTTCTCCGAGTCATACAGGGGATTCTCCATACTTAGTAACGGGACTAACAGACCCTGGTAGCTTGTCAGCAAGATAAGAAGGGTCCAAGATATGAGATAGGTGAACAGTCGGAAATCGGAAGTGGGTTCCGCTGATAAAAGTCATGTGGTTATCAATTGGTTGGCTGGGATTGGCTAGATGTCCTAGACACCAGCCACCTAGGCGAATCTTAAGTTACCTCATCAAGATAACCATATTGTTTGGCGAGATAGCAGTAAAATAGCGGTAGGGGCAGTCAAATGGCTTATCATACCAATGAACCACAACCACTGCCAGAATCACCAAGTGAAGGATCGTGTTTTGAGATATCAAGTAATCATCATGTATATTATGACACAGCCAGTGATTAGCTGATTTGGCCCGCATCCATGAAAAGACAGTATCGCATTCATCAAAGTAAACTAGTGTATTGTTCCCTCCAAAATTTCGGCGTCTGTCAGTGGGCCAACATACCGCTTGCTAACCCTCAAAGGCCAATAGATGCAGCCAAACACCAGAGCACCACCCAATACAACAGGCGCATAGTTCATGTTCACCGGGGTGATTGGCTGATAAGGAGGGAAAAGAAGGAAGATGCAGGTATACATGAGATAAATCACCGCAATGATGTTGATGGGTAGGCCTGCTTTACCGAGTCTCCAAGGACCCCAGCGCAGAGTGTCCGGGCGGAATAAGCGCCGCCAGATCAACAGAATGATGGGAAGAAGGTATGAGGCCTGTAGACTGACGACCGCAAGGGATAGGATGGCATTGAAAGCTGTCGTAGAACCAATGTTGATGAGACTCAACAACATAAGCAGGAAGCTGACGACGACAATGGATACGGTGGGGATTTGTCGACGTTTGTCAACGCTGGCAATACGCTCAGCAAATGGGAGACCTGTGTAATGAATTGTTAGTTATCTGTAACTTATAACGATCAAACTGACCTACCTCCGTCTCTAGCAAACGCCCACATGATGCGAGCCGCCGCTGTGAGGAGAGGAACTGTTGACAAGCATGCCATAACAGTAATCATAGCGGTCATGGTAGTAGCAGCCGCAACGCTACCGGTCATATGAAGGAAAATCTCGATAATAGGAAACCCTGTAGGTGTAGCCAAAGCCGCCGAAATGTCTCCCATGAAGAAGAGAATTATAAGGAGGAAGGCAAAACCCAAAGGACCATTGACCAAGAGGCAACCAACCATAGCCCTGGGTACACCCATCTCAGCATTGTTCATCTCCTCGCTAAGATGAGTGGCACCATCATAGCCGATAAGAACATAGCAAGAGCTGAGAAGTCCTATACTCCAAGCCACGGCGTCGTTTCCCCATCCAGAATTGTTCTCGAAGTGGGAAAAGACCCATTCGGCCGAGTGTTTCGTCGGTGAAGTCACCGCCATGGTGACTATAATTGCGATGAAGAAGGTGACGTGTAGCACGAGGGTCAGCTTCTCGATGAGCGGCAGCTTGTTACTGCAGAAGATACAAATTCAAGCAGAGCCGAGAAGGACGGCCCAGAAGAGTAGCGTGCCATGCCATCTTTGGAAGACGTAGGAATCGGGATAGTTGAGGACGAGGAGGCCTTGGATCTGTGTTCCGGCAAGAAAGGGGGCACTGCCAGCAGAGGCTATCCAGCCTAGCGTTCTTCATCCTGTCAGTCTATATTTTCGTCTCGTGTCGAGGTTCGATCGTGACTCACGAGATATATCCAGCGAGCCAGCTGGTCAGGGGTCGGCTCGTTTTGGGACTCAGCTTGGCTACGAAGTGGTATTGTCCGCCGGCGGTAGGAAAGCTAAGAATGAACGCGTCAGCAGTTACACAGAATTTGAACGGGATAGCTTACCTGGAAGCCAGTTCAGCTAAGGAACTGGCAGAACAGAGTGATCCGACAAAGGCCACGATGACGCCGTAAACAAGGGATACTGCCCCTCCGCTGACAAGCCCAGCAGCAAGTGTACTTCAGAGAAAGGTCAGTTTGAGTCAAGCAGCAACAGCGACAGGTATCGAACCTAGATAATGCTTCCCATGTTGCCATCAAGTTGACACATGTCGCAACCATGGCAGTAAGAGAGAAGTTGCGCTATCATGACCAGTCAGCACGCCCACACGTCTCGGAACCAGTATCTCATACCTTTGTCTGCTGAACATAGCCATGGCGCTCCAAGTTTTGTTCATCCTGGTTCTGCGAACCAAGATGCTTCTCATTGTCAATTGCGGGAGATGCCATATCGAGAGACATGTTGATTTCCAATTCGATGTCTGTGAGAGGGAGAATAAGAAGAGCGTGCTCGGAACTTTATCTTCGTTTCGGTTATCATGCTTCGGAACCCCTGGTCTGGGGTAACGGCAGACGCGGCAGGCATTGGGCCTCTAGCGTGCTGCATTGGGGAAAAAAGTGCGCGTGGCGATGCTGACTAGCGTGGTAGTCGATATCTTCACCAGGGGAGAGTCATTGGTGAAGCCTACCCCACGTTTTTTCGATAAAGGGTATGAGGCTTGCTGTCCGGGATTGATTCCGACCTGACCATAGAATGTAGATATCCAATTCCGAGGCCTTGATCATCGCCGAAATATTCCCAACGAATTCAGATATCGCAGAGTCGTAATTACGAAAACTTAGGAACAAATCATAAGTGAGGTTTACTAAGCTGCATATAACGCTGGCCAAACAGAATTCTGTGTTGTAGAACCGACACATCAAAACGTGCATGGATTCCGTGCTGTAGCGTGCTAAGGAGTCGCAAGTCAATAGCAAGTTCTAGGAACCTTACGGTGGTGCAAGAACTTGATGGACCCGTGAATTAAGTTTGAATCATTAACAGATGCAAAAAGAAGAACTTGCCATATTCATAGAAGAAGCAAAAAGAACTGATCACGCTGGGGATCGAACCCAGAATCTTCTGATTCGTAGTCAGACGCCTTGCCATTGGGCCACGCGACCGGATTATTTGTTATGCCAGAGCCGCTAGAGTTTGAGTCCATGTCGCTGCAGGGTATGCTCGATCGAAGCTTGCTAATCGGTGTGAACAAAAATGAAATGAAGCAACTGATTTTGATCTTGTAGCACTGGTGGCCTTATCCTATGACGGGTGCTATAGAAGATTAGATAGGCAACTTGGGCCATGGACTATCAATGGACCCTGGTTCTTAATCGCTTGTTATATGAAGAAGTGTAGGAGCAAAATGCTTTGCGGTTCTACGTTTTTGAGGCGATTCTGTTACTCAATGAGCGTTCTTGGATTATAATCATCCTGATCAAGCCTGTGACTCATCGCACACTCCTCAATTATTGACCATTTCTAGCAAATATGCGTTGTGGTCGCATTTGGAAAGTTTTTCCCAACCTGAGGTACCCAATACCAATGTATCAGACTCAAGTCAGCATTGCACATAGGACTCTGTCGAATCAAGTCAATGCAGTGAAACTTGTGCATAGCTTGTAACCTGCCCAGGCCACCTTCTGTTGAGTTGAAATCCCTTACCATCTTCCGAATATCATTGAGGCAGTGCAGGGTATACATCAAGACTGGTAATGTAGTAGTCTGGATCTCTGGAGATCTGTGACGTAGGGCGGGACAAATGTGATAACTCTATTCTACTATCATCACGTATTTTGAAAACAAGAATCAAAAGCTTTGACGACATGAAGGCCTCTTATGTTCTCGCGCTCAGCGCTCCCCTACTTGCTTTGGCAGCACCTACACCTGCCAATAGCCAACTCTCCAAGAAGGCCGAAGCCGAGAGCTTCTTCCTCCAAACCGATGTCGGTTGGTTCGAAGGCGGTGATAAGAAACGTGCCGTTTCTGAGAAGCCCTCGACCAAAAAGCGTGCTCCAGCTGATGCTGACGCTGAAAGCTTCTTCTTGCAAACAGACGTTGGGTGGTTTGATGGCGGAGACAAGAAGCGCGCTTCAATCGACAAGAGAACTCCAATTGTGAAGCGTGATCAGACTGAGAAGCGTGAACCTTCTGACGCTGAGACTGAGAGCTTCTTTCTTCAGACTGATGTTGGGTGGCTTGATGGTGGTGATAAGAAGCCGACGACCGATGATGCCAGATCAAAGGAGTAGGCGTCTTGGTCTCAGTTAGTTACTGGACATTACTTTATCGCGCAATTGCGTTGCATGATCAAGCTTTGTATGCTTCATGTAATTATACGAAACTCAAACAGGGCCATCAATAGTGTATTTGCGTCTCGTCACCACTGTGCCCTCATTTCCATGACTCAAATTTACTTGTCCCGCAAATAATATGCGAAAGAAAAGCCTGAAGGTTGTTGCGATCACACGGAAGGTTACATACTCAACTCGGAGCCAGACGTAATGCTGCATGGCCAAGTCGTGTACTGACACACAAAAACGTCAGCGTCTTGTTATAGGGCAAAAATGAGGATGCTGGCGGGATTCAAACCACCGTTAATGGACAAACAGGGAATCGAACCCTGGACCACTCCCAGACGCGACGATCTGTAGCTCGGACGGAACATGCCTAGCATGCTAAGGGAGTATTATACCACTAAACCATTCGCCCAGGACTTGTTGTGGAACGCCGTACGCCTCCTTGGACATACCACGGACGCATACAGCCGATCGGCAAATCCCATCCCATGATGCCATTCTTAAGGACTATCGTTCATCTGCTCCAAGGTCTGAGTATATAACGTGCCGTTATGTCGCTTGTCGCTCCATGTGTTTGATTGAACGTTATCACAATCTCATGAGCCATCTTTTCATTACCTAGCTCCGTCCACAATCGATCATACAATGTTTTCGGTTGTAAAATCTAAACCAAGCTGGTATTATCGTGTCCAAGGCCTTTTGACAGACCGCTATCACCGTGGAGAAACAAATTTGTGCGACGACAACGCCGACCCACGCCCTGAAGACTTTAATGAGGATCTTTCCGATTGTTCCACTTTCTCTTGCGCCTCTAGAAATGGCTGTGAACATAGCACCGAAGATATTTGCGAATATCACAGAAATTTAGACGTGGAAGGTCGAAATTCGGACAAGGATATCGACAAAGACGATCGCGATGACATGGTGTACTTCGGAGAGATGAAGCTAGACCGGCTTGCTCGAAAGAGAGAATTGTGTGCACAGAAGAAATTGGATGAAAAGATGACAAATACAATGAGAAATTCAGAGAGCAAATGAACGAGACATTGAGAGAGAAGAGGAAGAAGGAAGCTCAGAAGATCAAAGTCTACGAGGATGCGGAAAAAGCCGGTGATGTTTGGAGACAGCACAGAAGAGCACTGAGACCTTGGAAAACATATGAAGAGTTGGCTACTAAGAACGATATCGCACTCGAGATGCGTTATGTCAATGAAATCCAAGGCGCGCTCGACCAGGCGCAATCTCTTGAGGGGACGTCTACTCCTCTCAACCTCGGCCTCATGAAAACGTTCAAGCTCTGGTCAATCGATCACATCAAGCACTGCCCTTATCAGATTGCTCCTTCCATATACATCGATGTTAGCAGCAGGTTCGAATATGGCGAGTTCAATCGCGAACAGATTCAGACGCTAAGAGCTGAAAAGCTCTCCGGGCACATATATTTACTCGCAGATACTGTCCATGAGATAGACCATTTCACACCACCAGAGCACTGTAGCACCAAAACTCACAACTTGGGAACAAAAGAAAACCCGGTATATATTCAGTTCTTCAACGACAATTATATGACTCTTAAGATAAGTCGCGAGACGGTATTTCGACATTGCGAGGAGAAGGTCCCTTGGATTGCACCTTCTTTCTTTACATACTAAGGCATTTATGAGAAATACATGGTTGATGAGGAAAAGCGGGAAGAGGAACAATGGGAAACTGACGAAGAAAGCGTTATAGGATGAGGGAAGAGTGTATGTATGCAATGGCTCTTTTTTCGTGGCTCTGGTGAATCAAGGTTGCGCCTTTTTATGGATTTAAAAAGGTGGCTTTCGGTGGGAAAGGAAACTCGCATCGTTCTCTCTAATTGTAGGTGTCTGAAGTGGTTTATTCTACTTGATAGGTTTTGAATCCAGAGCTTTGATTACGGAGTTTATTACAACATTATTCCTCAAATGCCCATTAAAAACAAATTTTACCTCCCGACAAATTCATATTGAAGCCGCTCTTTATGGCAGTTCTGAATTTTATTGAGATTTCCTTATAACATAACCATAATAGTCAAAGCCTCCACCGTCTCCTAGTACCTCCATTTCCATGTCAAAGATATTATCTGGGTTCAGTAAAAGCTTCATAAAATGGGGTTGTCTGAAAGTAATGTATAGAAACACTCCATCTGCCTTTAACACACGATGTACCTGCAAGGTGTAAGAGACAATCATTTCCTAGTGGGAATAGCCATCAACATACCTCTTTCAAGTATCTGCTTGTATTTTCCCTCACTTCGTCAGGGGGGTTCCAAGGACTGCCGTAGATCATGGCGTCCAATGTCCCCTTATCGAAAGCGACATCTATCGAGCCAGTTTCAATTGATGGCATATCTCGGACATCAACTCTGCTCCATTGAATTCCTGCAATGTCCTTGTGTCTCTCTGTCATCATATCAACCACTACAGGAGAGAAGTCGACACATAATTGCTTTTGGTAACCACGCTCGGCAAGCTCAGCAGGTACAACCTAAGCCGAAGTCAGTGTACTGTGATGAAATTCCGATGATCCCAGTATTCGGAAAGTCCGAGTTGTTGGTCTTCTGCAATTGTCATTATGGCGGTCAATCTGTCAATTTTCTCTAATTTTTACTGCTCCATTCAAAATTCTTTAGCATCGAGTCATGACTCCACAGGAACTAAATCACGTGTATTCATCTTATCGTGGATGGTGGGAAGCTATTCCCATTTTGAGTAGTATCATCGTGGGGTGGGTTCGCCAATCTGTTGTTTTTGAGTGCAGGCATTACCTAGTACATACTCTTCATTCGGAATTGTTGGAGAGAAGAAGTTACATAAGGTTTCCTGTGACTGGTTTGACCTCAAATGCTCCTATAAAATCTGACTCAATTTCAGTATGCGTCTAGTACCTGGATCTGTTCAGCCTACACCGCATTATAAATAATCAATAGTCAAATATTCACTCCATCTCCAGCTTCGCCAAATTGATACAAAAACGAGGCGATACTGAGAGATGAGATCCTTTTCACGCCTAACAAGTTTTTGGTGCAGTTTCTGTGAAACGCATACTGTGTACCGCATTTGCCAGGCACATTTGTCGATCATTCTGGTTCTTGAGGCTATCATTTTGCTTTATTGATCCCATCGAGAGCGATGCGTGATAACGCGCGCTTCATGCGTTATCACCTCTACTGAGCCTGTTGATTGGATAGTAAAGCTGGAGATGCGCCACCCCCTCACTTCAGGGGCTCACCGATTATGTATGTTCTTTGTTTCATATTTGACTTTGAGCTTTTTTTAAAAAAACCCTCAATCCTCAAAGCATCATATATCTCTTGAGCATTCTTAATCTTCTTTCGTACAAAATAATGTCTTCGAGAACCGACACAATGAGGGGACAGCGAAAGAAACGAAAGACACAATCAAGATATCGGAAGACACAACAAGGATCAGATCAAAAAGACAATCAATGGAAAAATAAGGCTAAGCTTCAGCAGGAATTGAAGTGGGAGGAGCAGGAAATTCAGCCAATCGAAGATGTCCTCACCAAAGTGCAACAGTCATCGCAAACGAATTTGGCTCCCCTCCAAAGTTTAGAAGGCAGATACTTTAGGCTTTGGTCCACTGACCATGTAGAGTACTGCACTGTTGAGACTGCCCCGACAAGATATATCGAGTTTTACGACCCTAAATTTCAAATATTTAACACCTGTCGAGAGGGTCAAGTTAGCGGTCATATTTACGCAGTGTCTACCGATATGTGCGATATTGACCCATTCACCCTTCCTAATAATGCAGGGTTGAAAAGTGTTCGGATTCATGGCAATGATGGCCAGCACAGTTTCGATGCCCAGTTTCTGGATAACCACCACTTGATACTTAAAATACCCAAGGATTTGGTCTTTTATAGGCAGGAAATGAATCCGCCTTCGGACGCGCCGGATATCTTTACCTACTACGGTATCTGCGCAGCCTACGAGGAAAGCCGTATCCTTGCAAATCATCGGCGAGAGGATCAGACAGAGCGACGTCGTTCAGCATCTCCTGCGTGATTAGGGCGTATGACAGAGCTATTGCTCATGAAGGGTCCCGTTACTTGTTTCTTGTCACAATATACTGTTGTTACGATTCGAATGGTTTTATGTGTTTCTTCTTTGTTTGCAGGACATTTGATGATTTAGAGCCTATATACAAGACGTAAGGTTTGGAAACTACCAGGAAATGCTCCTCAATTGCGATTGATCGCTTCTGTCCTTGACACTCTACGGATGGAGTTACGCCTCTAGTCTGTTGCACAGGTGATCACAACAGCCTGCCGCCAATGCTTTTTTTTTTTTTTTTTGTGTCTAAGTACTCGCGCTGTAGATAGCCACAGCATTAAAACCACTTTGCATAAGTCAACGTTGTGTACATGTTACCAACCTGGATGGACTTGCCGTTAGCTGCCTGCACCAATACTGGTAAAACCTCGCCTACCGCTTCACGATGAGATTACTAGTGGTTGTTCTCCCTAAGTATACATAGGCTCTTTTTCAACAGGCAACAGTGCTGACGCGTTTACATATTGCTTTTTCTATTGCTTTTTGTTCTTTAGCGTTTGTTTATTGGATAGTCGCTTAGCGTAAGCGAAGATCCTAATCAATTATCACGCCACCCCCTGAGTTTCCACGTATATATAAAGGCTTATCATGGCTCAAGTACTAACTCCGAGGCAATACATCTTGCCTTTCCCAACACCATGGATTCAAAAAGCGAAAAGTCGGCAGAGCATTTCACTTCCGAGGATATGGATTGCCAGGTGTCTAGTATACAGCCTGTCAAAGCCGCCCTGGCCAAAGCAAAGAAAAGGTCTCAAAGGAACGCGCCCTCCTTCAGAGGCTTGGAAGAAAAGACTTACAACCTTTTTTCTACCGACCACGTCAAGCACTGCTGGCACACCATTACTTCAGCCAAATACATTGAGTTCTATCCCCCTGAGGATTGGGACCCATTTCTGAATTACACAGACGGAAGAGGCCCAGTAGAAGGCCATGTTTACTTGGTTACAGACCAGTTCTGTAGCCTTGATTTGTTTACCCCCCCAAAGTATCCCAGCACCAAATTCCACAAGCTCAAAGCCAACAAAGGTCGCAAGACGGTGGATGTCCAGTTCCTTGACGACTACTTCTTGATTCTCAGGATCCATCGTGACTTTGTGTTTTCAACTCAGTCAAGAGAGATACCGAAAGAGGCGCCGGAATTCTTTACATACTATGGCATTGCAGAAGGCTACACACCCCCAGTTGATAAGAGGGAAGAGAAAGCTAAGCGACGTCGCTCAGCATCTCCTCAGTGATCAGTCACTTTTGATAACCGGCTCTTTGGTAGGACGAGGTTCTCGAGTGCTTTTTACTGCTACTTTCTCATGTATGGGACTTGGTTGCATGTGAAGGTCTGGCTGGGACTACTGGATATTATGAGAAGGAGAGAAATTTGAGATCGATCGGTGAAGTTTCTCATCAGTGATAGATAGTTGCAGTCATATATCTGACACTCAGTAGGTGTAGAACACGCTATTGGCGTCACACCAGGGTGCTCATGATTGAGAACAGTCACCACTTGGTGGAACTTGATGCTCCTCAGCAAATGAATCGTCGCATGCGCCCTTGACCCTATTGAACTCAATTGTGCCTTGTAAGTCTCTAGCATAAGTCGTGCCATAGACCTCCTCGATATACGCAAAGATGAGATCCAGTCCGGAAGTGACCTGTTTATGGTCATTGTGAGCGGTGAATCCAGGAATTTGAGGCTTACTTACACCTGACGAAGTCCAAATGTTACCATCAACAGTCCACCTCGCTGGTGGTACCCACTTCACATCCGGACCCATCGCGGTAACTGTTTTCCAAGCCTTTTTGTTCGTCGTGGCTCTTTTGCCGTCCAATACTCCAGCTCTAGCTGCGATCTCGGCCCCAGTACATGAGGTACTTCAAGCCTGGGTATGTCTTCTTGACAAAGGCGATGACTTCATCTATATCGCCCATTCTAGATCCTGGTCCACCGGGTACAAGCAAGACTTCAATGTTCTTTGGTGGGTCAGCATAAGTATCAGTCGGGTTGACGGAGAACCAGAATGACGAGTTTTGCTTATTGAGGGCCGGGTCAACAGGCTCAACCCAGACTTGTGATAGACTTGGGGCAATAAGGGCGAGCTTGGGTTAAAGAGAGAAGGCGAGGTACCAGAGAGGATTCAAGGGGCCAAAAACATCGATACTGTCGAAGGATCCATTGAGTGCGACGCCCCAGTTCTTCGGAGGCGCAGTTACGTCGACAGGGCCAGCAGCGAACGCAGTGGCGACGCTGTTCAAGGCGAGAAGAATGGGAGGCAAGAGTTTCATGGCTTCAAAGATTTGACAGAGATGATATGCAAAACAATGCCGACCTACCTCAATTGTACAGTCAGAGTCTTCTATATACACCAATTTGATACGGCGGAATTTGCAAGCTTTATACATAGTAAGCTTAATGCCCAAACCCGCTCGACGTCTCCTCGGCCATGAACGAGAGGGTTTGAGCAGGTATTATATGATAAACGTTCTCGTCCGTGGCTGAGGAGGATTTGTTACAGAGCAAAGGATTGATAATAATGGTGCTCATCGGCGTGATGTGATTGAAGTGCCAAGATCGAGATAAGATGAGGATTGATATCCCAGCCTGATGTAACCAAATACCGCAGGTCAGCCAATACCCACCGGTTGAGACGTCTACTCTAAGCAGCAAAGAGGCTTATCACAAATAGCCGGCAGCATTATACAGCCGGACGTGTTTTAGATAGCGTGAAATACATGTTCAAGGCTACGTTCTCTTGATGCAGCCACAAAGCTAACCAAAAGAGTCGTTTACCCTATGCTTATTAAGCCTTGAGGCTCCAATTGAGAAAAAAGAGACAATTGCTATCCCTGGCACTAAATCGGTAGTAGTCCTGATTGCTCATGGCCTCGTCCCCTCACCTTTATCAACGGCATAATGCGTCCTTAGGTTGTAAATGAAGGGCTTACTGTTGGCCATCACGCAATTAAGACATTTATCGTAACTATCGGGCTGTTTCCCTTCTGACAGTTCTGGAACCAGCTGGTGGCAGTTTCAAGGGCACACAAACTGACCCTGGGGCCTCTGACGGTTGAGCTGTTGATGACCGCAACATCTTACAGTCCCCTAACCAGTCGAAAAGAGTGTTGTTGTAATTAAGTAAAGTATTACGATATAAAAAGCAAAAAATGATTTATTTGATGAGACTGGGACTCGAACCCAGGAGGATTGCTCCACCAGGAAATTGGTGTTAAGGTTAACCTTAACCTGGCGCCATAACCAACTCGGCCATCTCACCCAAGCTAGTGCTGATGCTTCGTCGGCTTAGCAATAGTACCTACTACCCTACCGGCCCTTGATACATCAACCAGTTCCATGATGCTCCAGAACATAATCTACATCTTTATCTCCTCGTCCCGATAGGTTGACCAGGATCCGCTCTGATGAAGGTCGTTGCACTGCCAAGCGAATGGCAAATGCGATCGCATGCGCGCTCTCTAGAGCAATGATGATGCCTTCACTCTTGACCATGCGGAAGAATGTGCTGATGACCTCGTCGTTGCCAACAGTTGAGACTGATATGCGCCCAGCATTATGCAGCATGGCCATCTCTGGTCCAATGCCCGGATAGACGAGCCCTGAGGCTACAGATGAGACTGGCGCAGGCTTGCCTCCGTCTTGTTGGAGGACCAGCGTCTTTGCGCCATGCAACGTACCTGGCTTGCCGTATGATAGTGTTGCTGCATGATGACCAAGTTTCTCGGATTGTCCCAGTGGCTCCACCGCATGCAATTTCACTTCCGCATCATCAATGAAAGCAGAGTACATTCCCATCGCATTGGATCCACCAGCGACGCACGCAACAATATGCTCAGGCAATGTACCATCAATCATGACGAGGAACTGCTCTCGCGCTTCCTTGCCAATCACGGACTGGAAATCTCTCACAATCAATGGGAATGGATGAGGCCCAATCGCCGAACCGATTGCATATAGCGCATGCTCTCGCTGTTCAACATACGCATTGAACGCGGAGTCACTGGCCTCTGTCAACGCAGACTGCCCCTTAGTAGCAGCGATAACTTTTGCTCCAAGAATCTGCATCCGACCAACATTTGACTTTTGCTTCTCGGTATCGACACCACCCATGTGAATCTCGCACTCAAGACCGAAATAAGCTGCTGCAGTTGCGAGCGCAACACCGTGTTGACCAGCCCCCGTCTCAGCGATGAGTTTAGTCTTTCCCATTGCTTTAGCGAGAAGTGCGAAACCGACACAGTGGTTGATCTTGTGTGCGCCTGTGTGGTTTAAGTCCTCACGCTTGACGAAGATTTGAGCACCGCCGACTTCGCGGGAGATGTTCTCGAGATGGTGAATTGGCGTCGGGCGGCCTTGGAGACCGATGCGCACTTTGTTGAGGGTTTGATTGAAGGAGGGCGAATGGCGGAGTTCTTGGTACTTGGTGGCTAATTCTTCGAGTGCTTGATGAGCTTCGGGCGGGTAGAAGTTACCACCGAATTGGCCGTAGTAGCCATCGTGGTCTGGGTAAGTTTCTGAGTGAGGTTGATGAATGCTTCCCATGATGGCAGGAGATGATGATGGAACGATGAAAGACTGGAAGTCAATTAAAGAATATTATTATCAACCGGGCATAAAGTAGTACTAGGATCAGCTATTTATAAGATTCTCTAAAGCCAGTGCCAAGTCATGCAGATCATCCAATATCGAGGGGTTCATTCGCAGGGCGCATTGTTACATTTAGGGTGCAGCTTGACATGAAGGGTGCAAACTAGCGCCATCAGGATGCCATCAACGTACGCCAACCACGACGACCTCAATGGATTCATCCCCGTAAAAGCTTACTACATATTAAATAAAGCTAACTTAAAGCTGACTACGAAATAAACTCCAAGATGGTATCAACGAAGTAGCCCTCGTTCTCCAAGTACATTACGTGTCCAGAATCCGGTACAGTGACAAGCTTGAAGTCTCCCTCAAAACCCTTCTCCTGCGCCGTCTTGACTACTAAATCTCTCATCATATCCACTAAAGGATTGAGGTGTGCATCGTGGTCTCCTTTGACAAACATTATTTTCTCACAGCTTTCCAGAAGCTGAGGTACGAGCGGCCGCATATCAAAGCGCTTATTCTTCTGCAACGTCATCATCGCACGCAAGCCATCTAGACTCAGAGTTGAGCTAGCAAGTTTAAGTCGTTCATCTTGGTCGGGATGCTCATCGAGCCACTCTTTGCTCGCCCAGCCGTAGTGCATTTGCCGAATGACGTTCGCAGTAGTGCCATCTGCCTCAGCCTGAGCGCGCATCTTGTCGAAATATTCAAGGGGCATTATGCCAAGGGCGCCAAAAGATGCAGGAGGGCACGCGCAGTATGCAGGTTTTTGGATCAATTTTGGGTGACGACAGGCTAAGTAAATGCCGCTGGCTGCACCAAGTGAGACGCCGACCCAGGCGCGGATGCTGTCGATGTGCAAAACACGAAGGAGTTCGTCAATATCATTGATCAATTCTTCCATTTCGACGTTATCGACATCTTTCACAGGAGTGCTTTGACCGTGGCCGGGATGGTCGTAGCTTAGGACGCGGTAGCCTGATGAGGCGAGGCGCTGGGCAACAGGTTGATACAGACTGGTGTCAGCGCCGAAACTGTTTGAGAGGACAATCCACGGGCCATTTTGTGATTTTTGTGCGATGCTGTAAGAAATTTTGCGGCTCGTAGAAAGGACGGCACATTTGATGATGTTTTGAGCAGAGGCCATTGTGGTGCAACGACAAGTGGAACAGCAAGTGAGGCAACAGAATACAGATCAATATGGTAAAGGTTTGGGGCTGAGAGCTCAAAGATTGAGGAGCAGCTAAGGAACTCAGATTTATGCACACGGATACTTATTCTCTGCCGGATAGTTCTTTGTATTGTACAGCTTGAAATGTCTCCGAGCATAAGCTGACGGATCCTCCGTCCTTCAATACTCGGCCCATGGTCAGCAAGACCTGCCAATGATGCTAGCCCTCTTTTTCTCAATGATTAGCTGCACAGATATAATTTGTGGTCTTCGCTTGGCATTCATGCAGAGTAGTATATAGCTCAAACAGTAACTAAGCAACCTCGCAGATAATCCTCTACGTCTTCCGTCTTGGACAGAGACGCCATCATCCCAACATAACCATCAGGTCTCACTACTGCAACGACACCATCATCTTTTGACACACCCAATACTTCGTAGACGTCCTCCTTCTTCGACACTCCATAAGTTCGCATTTCCGCAAAAGTCTTTACTCCCGCTGGTATGTCAGTCCACTCGAATCTTGACGTAAGTGGATGAACTACGATGAGGTTTACAGTGCCTGCCGGGAACTTTTGTATAATCTCGCTGGATGACTTCAAGCTTGACTGTGAGATCCCGGATTTGTTGAGTAAATCGTTACTTGTGAAGACGAGAACGTAGTAGCGACCGGTCGGTGGCATTTCTATGAAATAAGTCAGCAAATCGTCCTAGGCTTTTAGACCGAAAATCGCGTGAGAACTTACCATCTTGTAAATGGCGAGCAGTGGCGTCGGCATAGCGCTTCACCTCAACATCAAGTAGTCGGCGCCCTGGTGTCAACGCGCCCAAGAGCGGATCTCCTCCTAACAAGTTGCTCTTTGCACCCAGTTCTCTTATCAGTTTACTCTCCTTGTACTGGAGTCCACAACCACTAGTAAATCCGCTACCGTCACTGAAGACTCGAAGGAACTCTTCATGGGTGAGGCCTGAAGTCTCGGCATCTGCTGATCCGATGCGACCGGAGAACATGTGCGAGAACTGAGCGTCGAACTCGATAAGTTGGCGGGCTACATCTACGCGCTCTTGGGAGAATGTTTCGAGGATGGGGTCTATTCCGGAAGTGCTTGCAGGAGTGAGGCCGTGGATCTTGTGGACGAGTTTCCAAGCTAGGTTGTAAGAGTCCATCATTGACACGTTCATGCCCTGTCCAGCCTTAGGGCTGTGAGTGTGGCAGGCTGCATAAGGTTAGCACTATACCATCGAAGAGAGTGTGTATCAGGCTTACCATCACCAACAATAAAAACTCTTTCCACTCCATCAGACGTCTTAGCAGAGAATCTAGGAGCCATGCGCTGTCCAATCTGATAAGCCGCCCACCAATCTGGCTCAGTTCCCTCCTTGATCTTGATCTCGTACGGCGCAAACACCTGCCGCGCTTGCTCAAAGATATACTCCAACGTAACGGCGCCACGTCGCTTCTTATCAGCCGATTTCTTATCCGTTCCAGTGTCACCGCTCGTGTCAACCTCTTCAGCGACTTGAACGTAAAGGCGAGTGAGATATTCGCCCGTTGCGATCTGTTCTCTGGGAATTACCATGACGGAGCCAGCATCCGAGTGGACTGCGGATCGCTTGCGAATGTCGGGGAAGTTTGTGTCGGCGACGAAATCGCATACACCCCAGATATGATCCGTTGTTTCGCCTTCGAGTTCGAGACCCATGCATTTTCGGACCTTGGAACGTGCACCATCTGCGCCAATGAGATACTTTGTTCGGACTGTACCTTGCTGAGTTGATCCATCTGGAAGATCCCGTTCATATTTGACCACGATAGGGAACTCAGCATTGCTGTCATCGACTGTGTACTCCAGGAAACGATGTGATCTTCTGATGGTACCCTTGCCTGCATAGAGATGAAGGTTCTCTTCTAGGATTCGCTCAATGCGGCCTTGATGGATGGTGACCTCGAATGGGAAACGAGCAGGGACATTGACATCGGGAGCGAAACTGGTCCGCTCAATTCCGGTGGCATGGGAGCCATTACTGTTGGTGTTTCCGTTTGCGTTTGATTGCACAGGGTTCCAAAAAGCCACCTCCTCCATGTGGCAGCCTTCGCTGATGATCTCACTTGCTATCCCCAAACTCTGAAATACTTCAAGAGTCCTTGGTTGAAGTCCATCTGCCTGGCCAGCTTTCAGTGTACCCGGCTTGGAGTCCAGGCAAAGAAGTGAGGCTTCTGTGATGCCATATCTTGCGAGCAGCAAAGTTAGAAACAGACCTGCCGGTCCAGCCTACGATGTGCTTGTGAGCACAAATAACTTTATCAATTATAGGGGCTACTTACACCAATAACGACGACTTCCTTATGTTCCTCGGAGACATTAGACAAATCTGGCAGTTGAGAGAGTCGGGGTACAGGTAGAGCTCGCGAAGGGAGGATTCTCTGGTCTCGCGCGGCGTTGGAGGTTTCTTGAAAGACAGGCATCACGAATACCCAAGATGTAATTTGAATAAGCAATGAAAATGAAACTTTTCAATGGTTCAGCGTCTTTCAAGTCATGTTTATCAACTCAGGGTCACGATGCACCGCTTTTCTCGGCACCCACCAATTCCGGCAGTATCTCCGATCTTCCGCCCAAGCCCGGAACTTTGATTTCTCGGCAGTTTTTAGCGCAACTGCCGGGGGCGGGGTACTTTTCTCTTATTTGGGCGGAAGTCCGGAAATTCTCACTCTCACAAACAATGACAAATTCCGGATCTTTACCAGGTCGACGAAATCTACCGCGGGCATCGCATGCGTGCCAGAGATGTCGCGCGAAGAAGGCGAAATGCGATCAGCAGCAGCCTTGTGCTAATTGCGTGAGACATGAGTGGGATTGTGTTTACGGGTTGAGGAGGAAGAATGCGAGGGCCAGTACTGTTTCGGTGCTGAATGATGTGCAGCGCAATACGCCGCCGTCGCCGTTGTCTTCTTCGCGAAGTTATTATGATGAGGCAGCGCGAGCGAGCGAACCGCTAGAACAGGCTCATTCAACGGGTCGTATAGGTATGGTAATAATTCTTGTCTTGGATGCCTGGGACTGACGGCTGGCTGGTGTAGACGATGGTGATGTTGTAGGTGACATCAATCAGCATACTCACGGCACAGAGTTCTACGGCACATCGTCCAATTTTGTGCTTCTTAATCAATTCTTCGTGTATGCTCAGAAGAATCTACCGCCGGGCCAACCAAACTCAAGCGGCAACGCCGGCTTCCTTTCTGCCAACGCTCAAGATGGTAGTGTTTTAGGACACGGCCTCGTCACACAATCGCCAATTTCCATAGTCAATCTCCTTTCTGACCGAGGAGTCTTGGAACCTCCTTCAAGACCAAAGACTCCCCCAATGCGAGCAGGTGCCCATGATGAAATCCAAGCGCGTTCGTCTCAAGAGACGAGACAAGGAACCGCGGGATTTGAGGACTCGGTCCATCGTGACCCTCCCGCAGCTACCAGCCAAAGCAGAGCTTCCACGGATAACTCGCTATCATCATCAAAGCAAAGGCTGGAGCGCGAATACATCAGACAGTTCTTCAATAACCTTCACCATCTTCATCCTATGCTTGATCCTATTGCTTTCGCCAAGCAATGCGAGGAGCTCGTCTGGAGCTCTCCAACCTCAATGGAAACTAACAAGACCCAGCGTCACTTCTTTGCCCTGTACCATATAGTCGTGGCTGTCGGTGCGATCGTCGCTGGCTCTTGTATCACTCAGGACTTTGAGCGCGACATCGATATCTGCATGAAGCTTCCAGCTCGAGGACAAGACTTTAACCCTTCTCGATTAAGCCAAGAACTCTCGAAGAAGTACTTCCGGAAGTCCAGGATGTTACTCGGTGATGTTTTTGAAGTTTGCTCTCTAGAGAGCGCCCAGACACTTCTCCTCATGGTATGTGGCCCTCAGTCTCAGTGAAACCGGAAAACTAACCCAGTAAAGTCTTTGTACTGTCAGAACTCCCTTAAGCCTCACGCTTGCTACATGTACTGCGGTCATGCCGTCCGCACAGCATTAGCCATTGGTATCGCAAGAGAAACTCCATCCAACTCCATCGAGGACCGTAAAGCAGCGCGGAGAACGTGGTGGTGCATTTACTCTCACGAGATTGACATGAGCTGCAGTGCAGGTCGTCGCGATAGTCTTGGCAAGCCTAGGAATTACCAGATCGATCTGCCTCATATCAGAGGGCAAGACGTCGCGATGTCGAACCAGCCAGACCTGGAGAATTGCAGTTCCGCCATGATCAATGAGATGGTCCATTTCGCTGCTGTCCTAAGGCGCATCTCAAAGGAACTATACTATGACTCTAAGGGTCTGACTTTGCAGCAGAAGTCCGCTGTTGCGAAGGAGCTCGATCGCCTGCTTGACGACTGGAAGGCTAAGCTACCTAGTTATCTGGACTTCACAGCCGTATCGTTCCGTGAGCAAGAATGGGCCGCTAAACAGAAGCTTGTACTTCATCTCAGATACCTCAACGCAAGAATCGTTCTCCATCGCCCTTTTCTCGAGCAACCTATGCTCACAGCAGAAGCTAACATGTCAACTCACGCTGAGTTGTGTTTGGACGCAGCACGGAAGACGATTTGCGTCATGTATGATGCATACGCAAATAGACACTACTTCCGCACTTGGTGGTACAATTCCACTTACACCTTGTACGCCGGGATGATCGTGCTGTATATCATCATGCTTGGCCCGACAGCCGTTGTATCCGAGGACCTTCTCGCCGACGCTGTAAAAGCGCATGATATTTTGCAATCAATGGAGGAGGCTACTGTTGCTCGAAGGAGTGCAAGTCTGATTCAGGAAGGACTAGAGGTAGCCCGAGCGTGTGTACAGCGGCAACAGAACAGGCCGGATGGTGATACCGAACCACCGGTCTTCGATGGTGCACAGGGTGACTTGAACAGTATTGCAGATCAGTTTTCGAGTGCTGTTTCAGGACAGGATCATGCTTTGTTAGCTTCGATCATTGATCCGAACCTGCTGCAAGATTTCATGGCGGCGGATCAGGATGCTCTAGGATTGGGGTTTGAGATGCCATCTTTGGATGGGCTGTATGGTGAAGCATTGGATGTTGATACTATGTCAATGATGCCCTGAGTCGAAAGAAGGTTGAGCCGGTATCAAAACTTGAAGTGTATATTTTTTGTACTTACGATGAACTGTCGATTTGTATTTGTATTATCATTCGTCTAGCTATGGAGTATCTCACGACCAATTTCAGGCGAGCTGTCCATTATGCGTAACAACTCTTTAATCGACATCCGGAACCGGTAGGTCATCAATGAATCTGAACTTCCGTCCCAATTTCGCCATTGCCTCCTCAGCCTTCTCTCTCCTGAGTTTCGCAGCAGCTTCATCTGAGACGAGAACAAAGTCATATGTCATCAGGGCGGAACCGATTTTGACACCATACTTCTTCGCCATTTCTTCGTCTTCGACCTTCTTAATGTTGACGATCAACGAGTCCTTGACACCAAACACAGCATCAGTGGTTTCGTAAGGATCGTCCTTGAGGTAAAGTGCACTGCAAGGGTATTTGTCAGATACAATCGAGGTGCCAGATAAGGGCAGACTTACGTGATCAGAGGATCGTATCCGTCTTTCTTGAACATAAAGTGCATGTGACTGGGTCGGTAGCAATGCCGGCCCAGTACTTTAAGCAACTTTCCGACGGGTCCGTCATGAGGAATAGGATATGGCACAGGTACAATAGCCTTGAACCAGAAGTCTCCATTATCGCCACTCGTCAGTACAGCTCTTCCATCCGGGCCAGTCCGGTCAGCGTGCTGAACATCGTAGAACCCCTTAGAGTCTGTCTCCCAGACATCGATCTTTGCTCCGGGGATTGGTGATCCGTTCACATCTTTGAGTGTACATAGAACAAGAAGCGGTTCGCCCTCTGAGTCCTGGGAGATCAGGCTTCCCTCTTTGACATGCTCCGCCTCGTGGGTATGAAATGGACCCAAGACGGTTCCTTCAGTGCTGCCTTTGGGTTTCGGGTGGTCAATTGAGTCCACCAGGAGAGACAAGCCCAAGATGTCCGATAATAAAATGAACTCTTGTCGGACATCCGTACAGATCTGGCCAACTTGTGTCAGGAATTGGATAGCTGTCATCCATTCGTCTGTCGTGAGTCTTGTTTCTCTCGCCAAGTCATGCAAATGTGTGACCACTCGTTCAAGGATGTACTTCAGGCGCAGATTGCTGCACTGAGAATTGATGGCGTGAACATTCTCGGTAATATTATCAATAGTGAGATCTTTCAGATTAACAGGAGCTGCCATGATGATTGATGAATGACAAATAACAGTTTAATGAGTTCCAGCCTTCAATTCAGTTCCACCCCAAGCAATTTATCATTTCTAAACCCCGCGTTTCAATACGTCGTCGTTGTGGGGACGGTGTGATCCGAAGCTCGGGACCTGGGCTTTGAGACGTCGGATGATACTCCACATCCCGGAAGTTGAGGATTTCCGGCTACCGGACAAAATTATCGGCAGTTAGTCCCAGGATCGGATCGGATGCGTCATTGGCTCGATCAGTCAGCGGATTTTGCTACGTCGTCGTTGGTCGCCAAAATTGTACCTATGTGAGTTGTAGGGTAGCTTCAACGCCGTGACGTGAAGAACAAAGCTGTCGATTCCAGAAATGAAGAAGTCATGTGTTCTAACGAGAAATATTTTACCGTACATCATAAATCAATCTTTTTAATTGCGCTTTAAATTGCAATACTGTGCTAAGAGCGTGGTTTCAGAGCATCGTCGCAAAGGATGATGATTAGATGCTCAAAAGCAAAGACAAATCATAGGTATCAACATGCCTAGAAAGACAAACTGTATAGTAACTCATTGGATAGAGCCTGGTTCATTTCGATAACATCACTGATACTTAAATTCAGCGTAACTTTGGAAAGACTTTCCAGTTGAAGATACAATATCGCCGTGGTTCATGACCTGACGACGCGATCTGGAATTTGGTTTGTGGACGCGTTTTCTGAGCTACGTAAGTATTAGTCAGCAGAGACGAGGTCGCGTGGCCCAATGGCAAGGCGTCTGACTACGAATCAGAAGATTCTGGGTTCGATCCCCAGCGTGATCATTCTTTTTGCTTCATTGTGCTATATCTTGCCGTGGCTGTTTCAAGGACTGCATTCAATCTTGGCCCTTTTCATCGCCTGCACAGGGAGTAATTCGCTCCGTTGAATTGACTTTCCAGAACCCTTCTTAGGCTAAAGTCTTGACGGAAAAGCGGGGAACGGAAAAAGGAGCATGGCGGATAAGGTACCATTTTAACTGCTAGCATCGTTTCAAGTTTCGTAAAGGTTAAATACAAGGGCCATGGCATAATTGAGGTTAATTAAAGACAAACGTGTCAGGATGCCAAGCGGCGATCTCACCATTGGAGGATATACATCTCTCCATCGCGGGTGAATCTGCCCGACAACCGAACTCAAATATACCCTGGATATACGTGGATCTTTGACTTCTGTAGTACTCGGAGGAGTATCCTCCGAGGATAATATAACTATGCCATGCCTTGCTCAAGGGTGATGAACTTTGTTCCTCGCTCTCTTCACTTCGTGTCCTGTTCATCAAAATGCATGGTAAATTACTCAGTGTGCTTCTAGGCTCTGCCGTTTTGGCAGCACCTAGCCAAGCCGTCAACCTTTTCGTAGCGGACTACGGCGGCAACCTGAGCACTCTGAGCCTCACCGAATCCGCCAAAGGCTTCGATCTCTCCGTCACCTCGAAAACGACCGATTGCTCCCCTGGACCTAATTGGCTCACGCTTGACAAGCCCAACAACGTGCTTTACTGTCTGGATCGTGGTCCCAACTTCCAGCCACCTGGATCATTGAACTCGTTCACTATTGGCGACAAGGGTGTTTTGAAGCGCGTTTCTCGCGTCAAGTCTGTCGTGGGAGGCGCTGTGGCAGGCGAGATTCTTACCGGAGCAAATGGCAAGCGCGGTTATTTCAGTGCCTCATAGTAGGTTGTCAACAATCCTTGGAATTGAAGTTACTCACACACTCTAGCACTCCAGGCGTAGCATCTGTGTACGCTCTCGGCGACAAGGGTGCCATTACCGGTACTGCGCCGCTCCAAGAGTTGACCACGAAAATTAGCCAGACTGGCCCCATTGCGGACCGCCAGGAAGCAAGCCATCTTCACCATGTCATTATTGACCCTACTGGAAAATACGTCCTTACACCTGATCTTGGTGGTGATGTCGTCCGCGTTTTTACTTACGACAAGAACACTCTTGCTCCCATTGCTGAGGTGGGCAGCTTGAGTGCTCCTCGTGGTTCTGGACCCCGCCATGGATTCTTCAGAATCATGGCGAATGGAGAGACTTTCTTCTTCTTCGACGGTGAACTCGACCAGAAGGTGTACTCCTACAGCGTCAAGTACACCCGCACTGGTCTCTCCTTCACCAAGGTCTTTGAGATTCCATCGCTGAACGCTAGCTTTCCTCCCAACACGGCTCCCATCAGCGAGATTGCCATGAGCGTAAGTCGCCACATATCTTCCGTGTGAGTCCTACTGACTTTCAATCAGCCCGACCAACGCTTTGTAATCGTCACCAACCGCGAGAACTCTTTCGCCAACTCTCCTCAGCGTGGATCTGGTCCTTCCGACACCCTCACAGTTTTCCAGATTAATGAGGATGGCACACTGAAGCCTATCCAGGCTGTCCCGTCTGGCGGATATCTGCCCCGCCAGTTCTCATTCAACAAGGCTGGTGACAAGATTGCGGTTGGTCATCAGGTCAACCAGACCGTTGTCATTTGGAAGCGCGATGTCAAGAGTGGCAAGATCATTACGGAACAGGAGGGCGGAAAGTTGGCGCAGGTAAAACTTACAGGAGATGTTGTAGCCACCATCTGGGACGAGTAGCTACATAGAGAAGCCTAAGTAGCTCGTAGTCGTGAAGAGTAACTTTGCTAATGGCTCTGGCTCTGGCTCTGGCTCTTTGGTCCACAGAATTTGTATTCCCTACATAAATTGACTACTTGCGCAGCTATCTACAGCCAACATTCCTCAAGACATAACTTTTGTTTCGATCTGATGGCGACTGAAGCTTTTGCCAGGAGCGCAATCGCCGTAAGGCGAGTCGGAGAGGGATGCACTGCATTAGTTTTCCTTGACACTGCCGGTTTTGCAGCTTCACGCAATTATTTTTCTTGGCAGTGCCCAACAGCTGGCAACTAGCATACAAGCTCCGATGGCTGAAGCGTCGCACGTGATCCGTTTCAATGTCTCTTCCGATCGAAATTTGTTTGTTTACTCTTCTTCACTCCCTCCATGCAGCACATCACCTCATCACCATACAAATCAGATTGGTTCATCAAAACAACATGGCACAGCAAATTGCATCTGATCTGCGCAGCATCATATCTCCGCCGTCTAGTATGAACACGCCCCGTTGGCAACTCCCGCATACGCTTTGCAGGTCAGAACAGCCGCATCTCTCTGGCCTTTTCACAAGGCGTCGAGTGGATGAATACGCCACCCCGGGCAACAGGCGAGATTACATGTTTGAATTTCTGAGATGGATACGCAAAGAAACTCAGTCATTTAACTTGGAAGCCCTCGCGAAGGAATGTCAAAAGGAAGTAAGCACTTAGTGTGTGACGGACTTCAACTTGCATCCATATGGGCCTTTCTTTGACTACGTGGTACTCCTTTGGGTTTGGCTTATCTACCGTGTGTCTTCTTCAGTTGCAATATGTGTGCTTTAGGTATTGACTCTGCTATTAGTCGATGGCATTCATCCTATCCCTATTTTCCCATGGGGATATGTCGGGGGAGTACCATCTGGTCACCCTAGGGGTAGATGGGATAGCGCGAAAGAGCTACAAGCTGCTATCCTCCAGCGACTGGGTTGCTGGCGACCTAAGGACTGGGAAAGAAACATAAGGTTTCTCTACCCTTCGAACCTTTTCTCTATCGAACACATTCTTGATAACCGACTATCTACATTCAAGCCGATGTTCGAGTATAACTTCGCCGCTGTTGCTCCTCCGGGTGTCAGTGGCATTGCTCGAGAGCATGCCTCGTTGCCATGCCCCGGCGACAACAAGGTGTCCGCCCAAGAGAAAGACAAGCTGATTGGCCTCCCCTCACCAACACGCACTCAGAAACAGACCGCCGATCTTTCGCAGAGCTTCCAGGCGGAGAAACCTTGTCCACCAATCCTGGAGAATGACGAGAGCTTCAATCCTTCCCAGGAAGGCCAGCAGGTCTCAGCCTGTGCCCAAGAATCGAATATTTCTCAACTAAAAGGGGGCTGTGATGATCACGAAAGCCAGGTTACTGTCCCTGCCGAGCGACCAAGCAGAAGTCCCAGCCTCTCAGCGTCCACCGAACGACGGAGTACACTTTCTGTGTCACTCGAACGATTCGTCAACATGAGCGCCCGTTTGCATTGTGTAGAGAATGAGAACTTTGACATTGATACAATCGCATGGCTCGTCATGGGGCTTGGAGCTGACGAGTCTCGGAAACGGTTGTTTTACTTTTACGACCATGGTATAGCTGATATATGGTATTGCTTGGGAGATGTGTTGTCGCAGCCAGTACGCCATCTGACAGAACTTGGGTCATCCCAGGAAGCATGTATTTCCCACGGCTTATCGTGCAAACGCGTGATGGTAGCCCAAGATGAAACTGATTGTCGACGTCTCCGTTTCGGATCGGTTCATCGAGATGAGTGATGAGCTGGACGTAGAGGACGATTTGTGGAATGGAGAGGGTATTGATGGCCTTCGAAAATGAGCGAGTGAGGGCGTCCGTGAAAACTAGATTTTGGAGCCTACGTGGCAAGGATGGTTATCAGATTGTATGGCTGTGTTTTGTTCCTGTAGGCGAAATGGCAACATGGAGGGATCGGGTAATGTATGGCAAGGTACAGATTCGCAATCTATAATGTATAATGTTTATTAAACTCCAGTTTGTTCATGGCAATCTTCTGTCAAAGAAACAGTATTTTCATTAATCTCCTACAATTGGTGTTAATCATCTCTAGCGAAGATGCAGTGGTGTCAAGAACTACTAGGATGCTCCCCCGCTACATGGTCTGGCTCCGCCTCAAGGGAGGCTTCCTTCAGGTATCTGAATCTTGCTCCGAATACCCACCAAACACCAGAAAAGAGGAATGTTGCCCCAACAATGAGTGCGGCCCAGTTCATGTTCCCGATGTTTTCGCCCGTGACTGGTAGATATAGAGGCATGCTAGTCTGGAGTTAGCCTGGGAATACCAGTTGCAGTCTCTATCATGCAGCACTTACACGTATATGACAATGGTCAACATGGCCCATGCAACAGCAACATAGTTTACAAAGTATCCCCATCTGCCAAGATCAAAGTAAGGGCGAGGCGGAAGAATTGAACGGCCTCGCACAAGAGTCTGTTGAAAGTGTCAGCAGCCAAATAATAATGTCAACGAACAGTACTCACCACTGTAACGGGTATCGCGTAGGCGAGGGCGAAACAAACACCAGCACCACTGACGATAGCGTTATATGCCAATTCGCTGCCCAGAGAGATAAGTCCAATGATAACCTCAACCACCATGATGGCAAAGATGAAGTTTAATGGGATCTGGAGCTTATGATCAATCTTCTGGAGACGATGGGACCATGGAAATGCCCTGTCCTCCGCCATGCGCCAACCGAGACGTGAACACGAGGAGAGAATGCCTGTGCAGACAAGCAGCTGAGAGTTCAAGAGTTAGATGTCGATATAAACAAGTGAGGTCTGCGGACTTACGTTGACAACGCCAAAAACTATTGCAACATAGATACCAGCGTACTCACTTCCCGCTACGTCCGAGAACCAGGTGACATACGGTGACCTGATCATTAGCTTGAGTGGTAATAACACGGGCAAGGGAGACTTACAGTGCTGTTACATACTCGGTGTAGTTACCGCAGCAGAATAGTAAGATGAGATCAGTGACGATGGTAGCAACGCCAGAAAGGACCATAGACCAAACCATAGCTCTCTGTGTCGTGTCAGTACCTTGAACTCTTATCAAGAAAAGGGACTTACTGGTGCATCTTGAGATGCGTTCTTCATCTCCTCAACCAAATGCATCATACTATCCGTACCATAAAGACCATAAAGCGGGGTATAAAAGCTAAGTATGAACACCCATCCGTTATTGGTGTATCCTGAATTGTTGATAAACTTAGTAAATACGAATGCTGCGCTGGCCTTAGGGGCTGTGGCGAGTAGAGTGATAGCCCAGCCAAAGAAGCCCAGGATTGTGAAAACGGCGCCGACGGTGCTGTAGAGAGGGAGTGCACTGGGCTTCAAGTTCATAAGGAACGGAATTACCAGTAATCCGAGATAGATCAAGAAGGTTTGGTAAGGCTTAGAGCGTCAGCGTATGGCACCACAGTAGAGAGAGGTATTTCAAGTACCTTCCAGTCAACATTTGGGTGGAAAATGGACACCATCGTACCAATGATGTTCGCGGTATTCAGGGCACAGGAAGAGCCAGTCGCAGTCTCAGCTAGTAGCAGACACCAACCGACGAAGTATGAGAGGAAGGGTCGGTACTTCTCGGTCGCCAACTTCTGGACGTAAAATTGCTGACCACCTGCAGTAGGCCAGATTCCACAGTATTCAGCGAGGGAGGCCATGAGTAACGTTTGACCGACGGCGACGATGATGGACCCATAGAGAAGCGAGGCTGGTCCACCGACGTCGAAGATGACACCGTAGAAAACGACGACACACGTCCATGTCGCACTGATCATGACCTGGTAGGCGCATACTGTAGTGCTGTCAGTAATGAAGGCCAAGGAACTGCTGAAAAAGACTCACATGTCCAGAAGTTGTAGACGCGATGCAACTCGGCCGACTTTCCGAGGGACTTGAGGTACGCATCGTCAGTATCATACTGAGACTGGCTGCCCTCGAGAACGGATCCATCGTAAGAGATGGGCTCAGCCTTAATGTCGTCTTTAGGGGGATCCATATCCAGTGGAGTTCGGAGGTAGATGATATCGTCGTTGAGAATGTGGCGCGATCATGGACTGGACAGTATGGGAACAATGCCAAGATGCAAAATAGGAACCAATTTGGGAACAATGCTTTAAAGGGAGAGTTTGCGATGGAGGACTGAGAGCGGGAAGATCTATAACTAATTTCCCAATGCGAATAGACAAAGCAACATGACCAGATACTGCAATCTAGATCCTGGTTGAGAATGCGGGGAAAGATAACACCAGGACAGCGACCACCAATGATGAACTGGCCTGCTATCGTTTACAGCTGCCATCATTCCACGCAAGCGCCTCGTTTCTCTCCCGGCCAGCCAAGTTAAGCCTTCCCCGGGATACACCGCGCTGCCGTTTCTCTCCCGACCAGCCTAGGCCGGGTTAGCGTGCTCATGTGAGTTCCCAGGCCTTGGATCGATGTGAGAGTGGCTTGGGCTTTTCTCTGCCGACCAACCTATCTTGGATTAGTGACGAGCTAGTGAGGACCATTGAATGCAGCTTCACTGTAACGATAGAGTCATATCAAGATGAAGGAAGTCATGATAACGTCTATAAATAATGCTCAAGGCTTCAGTGGAACCTCAATAGCAACTATAGAACTTATTACTGTTTCAAAATGGCTTCGTTGAGCACTGCTACCACTAAACCATCCTTTGCGCGTCTCGACGCAGCGGAACCATCCACGACGCCACAGAACCTTGTCGCAGCCATCAAGCGTGACGGGGGCGTAATTGTCGAGAACCTTATATCTCGCCAACTGGCAGAACAGATCAGAGCAGATCTCAAACCGCATTTTGACTCCGATATTCCAGACCTGTCTGGATTCTTCCCCGTCACTACCCAAAGAGCAACTGGCTTGTTTAATGTTTCTGATGCGTGTGTTGAACTTGCCTGTAATCCTCTTTACATTGATGTTGCAAATGAGCTGTGCTCTTCCTCGCTGACGTATTGGGAACGGGAGAAGAGGATTACTGTGAGCGGGAAGCCTATTATCTCGTCGACTGTGGCGTTTCGGGTTAATCCAGGTGGCAAACAGCAGGTTCTGCATCGAGATGATGAGTGAGTATACCCTTTTGCCACGGTCTGGAATCAGAGATAGAACAATCTTGCATCAGATGCACCGGTCTGGGACCATTTGCTGATTGGAGGCAGTGACTATCATCCCCACGACAAAGAGCTCCCTGTCATGATTGGCTGCGTGACGGCTCTCACCAAAACCACCCGGGAGAACGGGGCCACGATCGGCATCCCGGGATCTCATCTCTGGGATAGTGAGCGACGACCATATGATGAAGAAGCTGTTCCCGCAGAACTAGAGCCAGGTGATGCTTTCATCTTTCTGGGCAACCTGTACCATGCTGGTGGCCAGAACATTACCCAGTAAGTACAAGCTCAATAACACGACTAGCTAGCCTCGTGCTGATGGAGTGCTCAGAAACGAGTATCGTGAGACAGTGGGCATCTTCCTCTGCAAACCGACTCTTCGCCCTGCGGAAAACCAGTTCCTCATGGTACCATTGGAGCGAGCGAGGCAGCTCACACCGCAGGCGCAACGTTTGCTTGGCTATGGCGTTTGCAAGCCATCGTTGGGATTCATGAACTACCAAGACCCAATGAAGGTGTTGTTTGGAGTGGAAGATGAAGAGACAGTGCTCATGTAAAGCCATCCTCCGATGATCAGAACACAATAAATGGGCTTATCCGCTCCTCGTTGTCTCTCGCATACTGTATCCAGTTCGGAGTCACTCCAGCTGCTGTTGCGTTCCAGAAGTCTCTCAAGAACTGCAGTACTGCCGAGTTGCATGAGAAACCTGTCGCAGCTATGTTTTCGGTAAAGAGCCTTTCGATCATAACTTGCTTCTCGGTGTATAACTGACTGGCTGTTCCAAGTATGAACAGTGGAAATGAGATGTTGTGTGAAACAGATTCTGTTGGACAGGATTTCATGAAGATCACCTCGTTGTAAAGACAGTCAACAAGCGGAGGGATCGCGACCGTCTTCTCAAGATCGGAAGCAAGTGCTTGGTAGCTGTACACCAGGCAAGCGTAGTATTGGGCTTTGAGAACAGACTTGAGGCCTATCTGGATAGCGACATCCTGTGATGGGGTAGAGTCAATGCGGGCGCAAACAGAGTCATGGGACCGCGTGACCTTGTCTTGCCATACAGTCATATCAGTATCAACAAGTATCTTTCCTGTCCTAGAAGCGTGATTTCGATTTCTCTCGGTTACCGTGATCTCATAAAGTGCTTCTGTAAATTCTCTGAAGTAGTCACCAGAAGTCGCGTGCTGTGAGATGGACTTGTGGCGTCTCAAACTGGAGGTGAATGAGGATATGCTTCCAAAAACCTCCAGATAGTCAAGTTCCTCTACGAGGAACTGAGATATTAGCTTTTCGTGTGGGTTTCCCAGGTCATATCTCTCCAATCCTGTGCGGACACCGCTGAGGTGAAGTTTCCATCCCGTCGAGTTTGGTATAAACATTTCTGCATAGCATAAAGAAATCATGGTGAGAATGATCTCGACGAGAGCCGAGACTTGGGTATTCTTATCCCGCCCGGATACTTCGCGGTGCAGTTCTGATTCCATCTGCCGGTTAAGATGATACAGAGTCGCATCTCGGAGATTTCGGTGGATCTGAACAAGGGCTGCCTTATCTTGGGGAGACACGACGGACATATGTGCTGCGGCCAAACCCAGCGTTGATAGACGCAAGCAGCATGAGCGTTGTGCAAGAGGAAGTACGAGGGTTCGCCATGGGTTCTTGGGCCCATCCAGCCACGCAAGCTTTGATGCGACTTCGAGGCTGAAATGTCGAAAGAGAACTGCGTGAGCTGCTTGTCGGACGTGACGATCGACAAGCTCGACGTTCTGCGTTGGGTTTGACAATAGGACCAAAGAGCTTTCGGTGGCTATTCGAGGTTGGTAATAGGGCGGAATTCCGTCATCGGTGAACTTCTTGATGCAGAGTGTTCTTGTCTGTTTGTATGCACCATGCTTGATGGGAGGCCGTACTGGGATCGATTTACCTGTCAGGATCCCTCTGCTAGCCACTCCCTGATCCCATCTCAGATGAAGACCGTAGCCTGGACAAGCGAGCCCCCGACTACAACATTTCAAGCACGACGGAACGCTTCGATCGCACTTTATTCGCCTTCTCACGCATGTTTTGCAATCTGGAAAATTAGTATACAGTTCGGAGCAGACATCGACCTCACTCACCCTGAGAAGCAACCTCACGATCTGACGGCAAATGATCGAGGCGAATATTAAGCATTTCGGTTCAAACTTCCACTGCTAGTCTCAAGATTCAGCATCTGATATCACTGACCGTTGAAAATTAGTTCAATTAAGGATGATCATGCTCACTTCCACGCGACGATTGACAGGGGAAGACACGTATAATGAACCCCGCTTTCTAACGACTTGACCTTGGTTGGAGAAACGCGATTGATACGAGAATGCCCTATCTTCATACCCGATTAGGAAATGTTTCACAGTGTCTTATCGCGACATGGTCATAAGTCACGCTCATAATATCTGCGACGACCGCCGGTCGCTTCATGCTTCCCCTTATGGCTGTTAAGGGCATTGCTAATTTACTTGAACTTAAAAACATGTTGCCTTGCATAGAATCCAGTGTGTTCCTGACAGCATTTGGCTATGAAACTACATTAACAAGCTTGCAAATCCCCATGCCCATTTACAACTAATGTCTGCTTTATGGCCCTGCAATCGCCGCCATGGAAGCTTTGCGCCTGCTGGAATGCTTGTTAATATTGTTGATGGTGCTCCTATGGATCTAGAACATTGCCGAGGCTGTCAGTGCTTTTGATGTTTTGCCTCGGGTGAGGTATTTTCCCGACCTCGTCGTGAATCAAACTCAAAAATCGAGTTCTTAAAAATGTCGCAAGACATTGAAATTGGTGGACGTATTTGGGATGGCATCTGGGCTTGAGAGGCTTCAGGCTTGGAGCCAATGAAGAGGCCCGGACTTCATTCGAGATTGTCGTGAAGCACAAGACTGAGACCACGTTTATTACCCCTTGCTTTACCCTCTGATTCACCTCAGTTTTTGTAGCTTGTTGACGAATATTGAACAACCGCAGTCGATCCCCACGAAAGCTTTTCAGCTGCTGCTTCTGGGCCAAATTACTGTTGGGTTGGGTTGCTCGGACTTTATAAATCGACCACATCCTCTTACAGAGTCATTATACCATCAAACTGCACTTTTGTCAGTCGTGACGTGGGAAGCCTGCAAGAATGGTTCATGCCAATAATCTTCATCCCTTGCATCAGCCCGTCGCTGGCCGTTGTCTTATTAAACCCAATTGAGCTAATTCGGTTATTTTAAAACAATTTGATTTCCTCCAAATAGCTGTTCAAAAATGACTTTAAGGGAGTCTGAATCACTGTGTTGGTGGCGCGCCGTTGAAATGTCAGCTCACAAATATCATTCACCAAGCTTTAGATTTTCTTATTTGTAGTTGAGACTGATGGCTGAGAGCTGATTTCCGCACAGAGAACTTAGCTTCAAAAATCTCACCATTCCCCATCAAGAATATTCCAAATCTTGACATAAGCCGGTCTAGAAGGCGCAAAAGTCTTCAGGAGTCCCCTTTTGTGTTCACCTTAGGCGCTCGCAGGTCTCATAATGGTTTTGCCTTTTCATTTGGTTGACGCATGCCAAGAATGCTGCTTTTATATGTCGAATTGCTGTTGGAATCTTAAATATTCGTGATGGTTGTGCTTGTGATTTCGCAAACCGAAGTTTTTCACGGCACATCATGGTCAAGTTGGGGATTGTCTCCCTTCTGGGCAGTCTGGCCCTTCCAGTTGTTGCCTTTCACGATTTGTAGCAAATGCCTGAATCTTGGTGTGTAACTTACCTGTCGACCTACCTCGTTCCCATTTCAGCCGCAACAAGCTCGCCTGCAGAGAGTTCGTTGCCTGGTATAGAATTTTCGACGAGCCTGGATATGTCCGCCACTTTGAATCCCTCATCATCCCTGTCCTTAGCACCAGGCGTTACCTCTTCCGTAGTCACAACAGAGGTCGAAACAGCCCCTCCTTCTTCCACTACAGGTCCCAACACCCTTAATGAGCAAATCGTATTCCGTGTTGTTCCTAATACCCCGGACGACAACCGATGGCGCAGGCGAGCTCTTGGAGGGTTCATTGGCTCCCCTTCAGAGATTTGTGACAATGCAAATGTGTTCAACTTGGTGGATGGGCAGCTCTTAGAAGGCAACGTCCCCATTTACTTCAACGGGGAGGACTACAAGGTGTTTGGTGGCCAGCAGGGGTCTGTTCCTAGTGGTGCCATCACCAGAACATTCTTCCGTGACGGGGACATTCTTCGCTTCCAAAGCTCGCGAATCATTCCGAATGGCGAAGCAGGCTTCTGTCAAACCCCGTCAGATGGTCTAGTTTATATCACCTTTTCTTCGCAACCTGCTGGCTGTATCCCGGTCCAATTCTCCGCTATTGGATGTAAGTTAACAATTGAATTAATGACTGTGCAAGACTAATTCCGATTATAGTTCAAGATTGTATAAATGGAGACGTCACTACAAGTGCCGCTGCTACAAGCGAGGCTCAACAGTTCTCATCTGCATCATCCCTTGAACCAATCATCTCCTCCCCTTCATCCTCTGACGAACTTCCTCCTGGAGTCTCAACATTCCCGACAGAAAGGAATCCTCCGGTTGTAACAACAGAGTCAAACGGGGTTGTAACGACAAAGAATCCTATTACACAGCCCATCCCATCAAGCACATTCAGATGGTCAAACATTTCATCTTCTTTTCAGCCACCACCAGAGACCTCAAAGTCGTCCTTCGTTCCCTTTAGCACTTTCGTTTTTACGTCCGATTCAAGCACCTTAGTAGAAGTAATTTCCAGCACGGAAATTGTTGAACCAGAGTCCTCCACCGCTCAAGAGCGAAAATCAACTACCGATGATTTCCCAGCTTCTGAGATCGGTACGACGACAGAGGAAGCCAGCACCACAGCCGAAGCCACAACAAGCGCTATGGAAGAAACAACGACAGAAACCTCCACCCTTGAGACTACGATAAACGTCACTAGGAAGAGTCAACCACTATCCCTACCACCCAGGAAATAACAGATACTACTACTACTACCGAGGTTTTGACAACTGAGAATACAACTCAGCAGACATCAGAAACTACCTCACAAGAGACAACGATGGAGATCACCACTTCCGAGGAGTCAACAACAGAAACTACTTCAGAGGAAACAACAGCCGAAACTACCACTGAGGAATCAACAACTGAGAACCCTACCACCACCACTTTCACATCTGCTCTCGACTCAACGATTGAAACCACCACTGAAGCAGCCACAACAACCACGGCAGCTTCAGAGGACATCGTATGCCCTTCAAACCCTCAGCAGTGTATTCGCACATTCCAGATTCAGTGCGACACGGTCATTGGAGGCATCCCTCTAACCTCCGGCACCAGCACCTTAGAGCAATGTTCTGAAGCTTGTTTCAACGATCCGAACTGTGTTATCTTTACTCACTCTGGAACCCAATGTTTCTCAACCACTGACTCCTTAAATAACCAAGGCTCGTTTGCACTTCAAGGCTGGGTTAGTGGTATTAGGTCAACTTGTTAAGTATAGTTATATACATAAGTTTTTACTTTTACAGTATTCAAAATAACGTCATTGTATATTACAAGTTTTGTATTATTGTAATGGAATAAGAATGAAAAGTAATTAAATAAAAAAAACAGAAAATGGCAAAAAAAGAAAGCATGATTATATCATGAGGCGACTCTCCCGCCGGGAATTGAACCCGGGTCTCAAGCGTGACAAGCTTGCATACTGACCACTATACTACGGAAGATGAACAGGTTGAAACCTGCTGTAGCGGAGTTCGGTACCGAGTTGGTTGCTAGCCAGGATTAAGTACCTGAACTTAAGCAACAATCAAAATCGATTGCCAACTGCAGCTCAGCAGTCCAGGTCGCGATCTGAACATAGCGTTCGTGAGAGAATGCCTGTAACTGGAGGACGTCTAACCTCATTGGTTGCCTCAAAGTTCTTTATTTATTACCTAATTCAAGATTTTCAAGGACGCAAAGACCGAAATTACTCCATGCCTATTGATCCTTTTGACAATGATAACTGATGATGCCCCAAACAGCTCAGCTTCAACGCGGGATTCCGAGGTGGGTTGATTGATGCAGAAAATCAAGAATTGACGACATATCTCATACCGAGAGTCTGAGCCCGCCTATCAAACGTTCCTTCTGCATCCTTTTATGGGTGATTATATCCACTGTTCTTCCTCCAGCTCCGCTCTTTTGAGCACTGCCGTGTTTTCGCGGTGTGATATAGACCTCAAAAAGAACTCAAATCTGACGCTGACGAGTTATTTCTAGGTTATGGTTACAGTATAATGAAGATCAACGAGTTGAGCTGAAATAACACAACACGTCACCAGAGGTGATTATATAAAGCGAGAAACATCCATTATTTAGACTTACCTTAGCTAGACCTCTTCTTTTATTTCATAAAGCTCCCTCAGTTCCGTCAAGAGCCATCAAGTTCGACCAGTTTCATTAGATCCTGCATACTCACGCATTCAACTGTTTTGTCTACATCATGAAGCTCGTTTTCTCATCGGCTCTCCTCTTCCTCGGCCTCACTACAGCTCAATACGGTGGCCAAATCAAGGTCAAAGACGACGGCTGCCCTCAATTCACCGCTGGCGAAAAGTCGCAACCTCTCAGTTGGGTCAAGGGCAGCAACATCTGCGCAGACCTTTCCGACATCTGCCCAGATGGTAAATGCTTCATGGCATTCCAAGCACTCGTGACCGGCACCGACAGCAGAGCGCCTGCCAAGATGGGAGCTTGTCCTACGGATGATTGCGCTTCGGATTGTCAGACTTGGGACGTCGAGTCACAGAGCAACAGCATCAGTGTTGACTGTGCTGAGTTTACTGGCCAGCACTACTTTTACTTAGGTGACTGAGGAGTACAAGCATCGTCAGGAATAAGTGCGATGGGGGGTAGGAACACAGAGTAGTGATTGTTAAAGTCACCATAAAGAAAATACAAGCACCTGATGTCACAATATATTTCTTGATGTGTCAACTTTTCTTAGACGATAATAGCGGCCTTGAAAAGGATTCTACTTTTCGCGCGCCACCTTTTTAATGAGGATCCTCGCAAAGATCAGAGGAACCTAGCCGGGTATCGAAATGCACGCTGCGCAACCCTCGTCTTGCGATTGACGAGACACTCGCTACCGCTTCGTTCACAGCGTTGGTGACATGCGCTCTCTCAGCTGGGCATCGAACAGTGAGAATTAGTCAACGCCAACACGAGGTTTCTTTCTTGAGAATTCCCATCAGTCAAGCGAGAAAGATACACGATGGTAATTAAGGTAAATATACTAGCGGCTTTGTCAGTCGAGTTACCAGCGCACGCCCCAACTCCTGTCGGATATTTTTGCTAAAACTCATCACGGATCCGAAATCCACTGATGTACTAAAGCATGGGCGGGCAGCCTCACTTAGGGTTAAAGAGCTACATGTTTATTGGCCAGATGTATAATTTCTGCCGTATCCTGACCAGAGCCGAGCAGTGACTATGCAAATATCGTTCGTTTTAAGACGGCCGATATGACGTCGGAAATAAACACTCATGTGATCCAGGTTAAGCGAAAGCATATGACGGCTATTATATGCTTATTCAATACATATTGCTTTTGTTCAGAGAGCTTGATTACAGGTCACACCATCAAACACACTCTAAAAAGACCCTGCGCCGCTTGGGAGGATGACTGGGTTCAGAATAAGTAGGAGCTCCACGCCTGAAACAAGGCCTAGGCCCATGGCGAAATCCTCCATTTTTTCAAAATCGCACCATTCACAGTCGCCAAGATGTATTGGGTGCAAGGTCCAGGAGAGGAGAGTAGTACGAGAAGTCCAGGCGGTTTGCCGGATAATATATCGTGGCATTTCGGCACTTTCATTACTTTCATGAAGGTCATGTTGGATGCATTTCGAAATGGTGAACTCGGCGTTTGTAGGCGAACCGCCTGCCACGGACGATGATTTCTATATCGTCCGCGGTATTCTTCGTACGTATGGACTCGATAATCTCAACGCGAGCGCGGGCTTGGTGTTTTCGATCCAACGACCTGAAAATCCGCCCGATGAGTCGAAGAAACCTGCAATTTTGGCGGGTATGATCTTCGTTATACTGGCGATTGTTGTACCGACGGTGGCAAGAGTTATCATTCGTCTAAAGGGCGCGAGAACGCAGTTTGGAGCAGATGACTTGGCTATCATAGCCGCTGCAGTGAGTAAATTGGTATGTTTGCGTCAACCCATACTAACATTGGTAGTCATTGGCAGTTAGCTATCCATGCATCGTGATAGCAATGCTCGCGCAGACAGGAGCCGGTCGGCATACGTACGAAAGCACCTACGAAGAGTACAACCTTTATTTCTACTACCTGTCGGTATGCAGAATCATCTTCTACGTCTCGGTCGGTTTAATTAAGGTGTCGATCACACTGTTCGTTCGTCGACTTGCGGACAGAGCATCAAAGAAGTGGAGGCTCTTCGCGGATGTCTTCCTTGGCACGGTGGTGATCTACATCCTTCTCGCGATATTTTGTAAGTCGGACTTTGCGCTGGAATCGTGAATGATATTGACTTTGCGAAGGGTTCGTGTTCACTTGCAATCCCATTCAGTTTGCATGGGACAAGAAGTTTGGTGGTTTTCTGGACAAGGCACCAGTGTGCATAGACACTGGTCTACAGAACAAATTCTTAAGCAGCATGCATGTTGCGCAGGTGAGCCAATTATTTCTTTGGTGTCAGTGCATTTCTAACATCGATATTCCAGAGTATTGTTCTTCTTCTCGCACCAATCATCATCCTTTGGTACGTCAAGATCAACACGGCCAAAAAAGCCCGTCTCTTCTTCATATGGCTTGTCGGCGGCACAACAGTCCTCGGCGGACTCCTCCAGCAAACGATGGTCACCATAACCAGCGACTCATGCTGGCAATTCACATCCGCCATGCGCTGGACAGTGTTGGACCTGACATTCGGCACACTTACCGCCTCACTCCCCGTTTTGGACGCAGCAATAATGGGGACGTGGAGCTCTATCAAGACTAAGATTGGAACGTCGGGTTCCCACTCGAGACCCAGAACGCAGGGATGGACCGACCTGGAGCACGACACGAGAAATACTACGAACATCAGGAGGGCGACGGCGGGTGATTCGGATTCGATTGAGAATATTATTACTGGGAATAAGGGTGGTGTTGTGGAAATGGGGATCTTGAGGACGGATGAAGTCGAGTTGACTTATGATTCGGATCCGGGCATGAAGAATTATCATGTGAAATAGATTCAAGGTCGAGAAAAAAGACTCAAGGTTAGCACATGAGTTCTTGATTAGCACCAAAATAGTTTTTGTTAATACCAAAACAATATCCATACCACATTTTATCTTCTACAAGACATCTTTCTTCTTAGTAGCAAGCATCAGGGCAGCAGCGCCGTTGCAGAGACGATGCAGCGATGGTTCGAGGCTCAGTGGTTAGATACCGGGAATTAAATCCTCCAGCCTTGGAATACCCCGTCCGCTTCGTTTCCATTGGGTCCGTAAGCCCGGATGATCCAGACAAGGCAAAAGGGCCTTGATACCGAGCGATGGGTTCCTGGCATAAATGCGGCGCGGTAATTTCTCCGTATATCCGAGCCATGCTTACGTTTTTGAGATCTAACGGCGAACGGCTTACTGGGGCCATAGGGTTGGCATCGTGTAAGAATCGTTCGATCGGCCCCGAGGAAATAATTGAAGATGGAGTATTGGCGATCTGGAGGCTGAATAAGGATTAGAAGATTTTGGTGACTCGTGTATAATTATATGCCTATATTTCAGGACAGTATAGAAAACTCGTCTTTTCCTTAGATTAGGTCGGCCAACATTTGATGCTAATTTCTTCCGTTAACCACCTGCCAAGCCTCTCCTTCTGGGTACCCATGTTCATCCCCACGACCTTCGTTTTGTCTGTCACGCGATTTAATTGGCTTGAGAACGGGATGCTACAGCAAACCAAATCTTCCTTGCTATAAACCTCCAGTTTCCCGAAGACTTTATTGATCTCGACCCAGGGAATCGCCACTCTCTACATCCCTAATCACCAGTCACTCGTTTAGCCAAAAGTCCAGAGTGTTTTTTTGGCAGCCATTCATTTTTAACACCGCCAATCACCTACCTAATTACAATGGCCCGTTTCATCCTCAACTCGCTGCTCTTCCTCGGCGGCGCCTTGGCGTCTCCTGTCCAGGAGCGCAAGGTGGATTGCACTGGCACGAACGCCATTAGCATGCACTGCCGCTCGAACGAGGTCCCCTACACGAGAGACTTCTTCTACATCGGCGGTCGCTCTGCGAAGGGAACTTCTGGAACCATCACCGTTGATCAGATCTACGTGGAGAAACTGACACCAACCAAACAATGGACTCAGAAACATCCTCTTGTCTTCTTCCACGGCGGTGGCCTTTCGGGAAGTACTTGGCTCAACATACCCGACAACCGTGAGGGATGGGCTAGCTACTTCACCAAGAGAGGCTATGTTGTGTACTTGGTCGATAACAATGCCATTGGCCGCAGTGCTGAGAACGCTATTGCCAGTTTCCCCATGGCCGCGGGTTCAGCAACTGAGACTGTCATGAAGTTCTTCACTTCTCCCGAGAACTATGAGACCTATCCTCAGGCTAAGCTACATACTCAGTGGCCTGGTACTGGAGCTGATGGCGATCCTGTGTACGACCAGTTTAAGAAGTCTCTGATTCCTCTTACCACCAACTTCGTCGGCCAAGAAAACGCTCTTCGAGTTGGTGGTTGTGAGCTGCTCTCGCTTCTTGGCGAGAAGGCCTTCCTCATCTCTCATTCGCTTGGTAGTAGGAACCCTCTTCTGCTTTCCAACGATTGCCCCGAGTACATAGCCGGTAGCATCAATCTCGAGGCTGCTACATCTCCTTTCTGGTCATACGCTGAGGGGCTGGGTGGATTTGCTGGTTCGCCATGGGGTTTGACCAACACACCTGTCACTTATGACCCTCCAGTCAGCGACCCATCCGGTAAACTCACCACCACTCTATCATTCACTAGCCTTTGCTAACACTACCTCCTAGAACTTGAAAGTGAGTCCGTTGGAGAGGAGACTCTCGCTCATCGCAACTGCTATCTTCAAGTCGAGCCAGCCCGCAAGCTTCCTCAGATCAACAAGGTCCCTTACCTGCTTTTGACTGGTGAAGCCTCTGTTCATATCACATACGATCACTGTGTTATCAAATTTCTCAAGCAGGCTGGTGGCAAGCCTGAATGGATCAAGCTGGCTGACTGGGGTATCAAGGGTAATGGTCATTTCTTGCATGTTGAGAAGAATAACATGCAGATTGCTGGTATTGTTGATGGTTGGATCCAGAAGAAGTCTTTCAATGGCACGAAGAATGCTTAATCTTGCGAATAAATCTAGCTTCTATAGACTACCCCCAATGATACAACAGCTGGAATTTCTGAACATGGATACTGGCCGGTCCTCGGACCCCCGCCTCGTAGAATTTGACCTGATAGCGCCTAATAACTATATCGGAACGCCCTGTCCTCCTTGTCTGTCAAGTCAGACTTGGGCAAACCATTCTTATCCAAAGTGACCTCCCCAGTGCTGTGACACTCTCCAGCTAGGTCCCTCTTCTTGTTATCTTGAGTGCAGAGGGTTCGATAAGCAATCATCGTCAGGAAAAGGAGACACCAAGTGACAATGCTGGTGATTACACCCTCTCGGTATCGGGGGCCATGAGTCCAAAGCTGGGGAGAACCAATGCAGCCTGCGCAGTATCCGATGAAGAACATACAGTTTACCAAAGCTCTCTTGGTATTGCCCTTGACATTCGAGGCGGAGAGTGAGAGGAGAATTGACATCGAAGCTGTAATGCAAGACGACTATCCAAAGGGTCAGCAGATGTCAGATAATGGAAATCATTAAACTTACTACCCACGATGCAGCGATTAGACCCCAACCAGCACTGACGTCGAGTTTCATAAGGAAGACATTGCCGATAAGAGGTGGAATGATCAGAACCAGAACGACCAGCGATCGCTGTCGGGGAAACAAAGTGCAGAGGCCAACGCCTATCCACAAGAGTCCAATCTGAACTGCTCCCGATGGTGCCGTGTATAGCATAGTCTCGAGCTGCGTGTAACCGACCGACTTGATGACAAGAGATGCAAAAGTAAGCACGGGTGACTGCATCGTGACAAGAACACCAAACCAAAAGACTGCCCAGGCCTTTGGGTCCATGAGTGTCTCACGGAGTTGGCTGGTGCTGAAGCTCGTCTTGTCACCTCCCTCACGATCATGAGCCATTCGCATTGACAATACCTCGCGTTCTCTGGGGCTCAAGAACCAAGCATCTCTTGGACCATTAGGCATGAGCGTAAAGAATGCGATACCAGCGACAACCGTCATCGCACCACAGACAAGGAACAGAGTACGCCATGGTGCGAGACCAAGTGACGTATTCTTTCCAATGCCGTACATGAGAAGACACCCGACAACCTGTGCAACACCATTCATGGTGACCCAAAGGGCAGTGCGAAGTGTATGTTCCGATTTGCGGTACCAGATGGATGTGATGGTGACGAAGGCTGGTGACACGGCACCTTCGCTGAAGCCGAGGAGGAAACGAACGGCGGCGAAACCGGCGAAGTTGTGAGGAGCTGCGAGACACATGCAGATGGTGCCCCATACGATTCTATTTTTTGTCAGTAAGGATTGAGAATGTAGATGGATGAACATACACTGTAACTCCGACAAACTTGGTGAGGTGCAGCCTGCTCATGAGATATATGCAGGGGTATTCAGCAACCAATTGGCCAACGTAGAAAATGGAGCTGCACCAGGAGTATTGGGAGCTGGTCAAATTGAGGTCGTCGATGAGACCAAAGACAGCGGCGTAGCTCAAACTTTGCTTGTCGAGATACTGGAGGAAGAAGACGAAGCACATCTGTAGAGTTTGTTAGTCGTGACAGAAGGTCAATTGCGTTTGAGTGACATACAAATGGGAGGATAACCATGTCAATCTTGCGAAGAACCGCCTTCTCCTCTTCAGGAGTGTATGAATCGTCCATGTCGAGGATCTCGCCCCTTGCCTCAGGCTCATCAGGCTTGGGCGCAGACATTTTCTTCTCAAGAGCATTATCCATGATAGCGAGTTGAGGATGGAACAAAGAAGGGAAATTGGCAGTGTCAATCCAAGTGCATGATGGACTACGCTGATCCGTCGTGGGGAACACCTCAATTATATCATGATCCCAACAGCTTGGTTCGCCGTTATCAAAAATTCGTCAAATGACAGCTCCGGGCATCGGAAATCCGGTGACAGGAGCCACTTATGGGGAAAACCTTATCACATTGCGGGGAAGGACATGGAGCCGATGAGATAGACCATCGATCCGATGGCTCGATGTCGGGAATAGTGACATTTTGCCGATGGCCATGTTGCCGACTGCGATAATCTCGCCCGCTATCGGCAATGATCGGCGAGGAGGGTTACACAACGCGAGGGGCGATTGAGAGGAGATTGTGATAAAAAGCCACTGTCTTGGATGGTTTCTCGGTCGATATCTCAATTTTATCTCACTTATCTTGGTTGCGAACGGAGATTTCATTGTTCAATAATCTCATCAACTTCAACATGACTCAAGTTGATACAGTTCCCGGCGCAGACATCAAGCCATGGCTTCGTCATCCTCCCAAGAAACATCTCTTCATTCACGCCAACATCATCGATGTTTCGACGGGTAACATCCTCAAGGACGCGTCTCTATCCACAAAAAACGGCAAAATTGAGAACGTCTACCACTCAACACCTGACCAATACCCCGATGGCTACAACGTCGTGGACTGCAAGGGCCGGTACCTATGCCCAGGTCTATTCGATGCGCACGTTCATCTCTGTGCGACACCTGGTTTCACAGACCTATCTCGCGTCTTTGGGAACCCCAATGACATTTCCCTGTTGCGACAGCCATATGTCGCTTCACAAATGCTCTACCGTGGCTTCACATCAGTCCGTGATTGCGGTGGCGCTCAACTTCCACTGAAGGAGGCCATTGAAGAGGGTGTTTTCCCCGGCCCCCGTCTGTTCATCTCAGGTCACGCGCTTTCGCAAACAGGTGGCCACGGTGACTTGAGAAGTTCTTACGAGAAGCATGAATGCTGTGGCGGACACGCTATTGGGTCTTTGGGTCGCATCTGCAACGGCGTACCCGAGTGCATGGCTGCTGTTCGCGATGAGGTTCGCTGTGGAGCGGATTTTATCAAGATTATGGGCTCTGGTGGCGTTGCATCACCAACAGACAAGCTGGAACAGCTGCAATTCACCACGTCGGAAATCCAAGCAATGGTGGAGTGTGCCAACAACGCTGGCACTTTCGTGACAGCGCACGCATATACCACTAAGGCTATAAGACATTGCATCGACAATGGAGTCAAGGGCATCGAGCATGGTAACTTTGTTGATGCCCCAACAGCTCGCCTCATGGCTGAGAAGGGCGTCTATCTCACTCCAACACTTATCACTTATGCGCAAATGGCCACCGACAAATGGAAGAACTTCTTGCCTCCCGAGTCGCAAGTCAAGAACGCGCAAGTCTTGAAATCTGGTCTTGAAGCTCTCCGCATTGCTTCAGAAGCTGGTGTAACTATGTGTTACGGTAGCGATCTCCTTGGCCCGCTTGGCTCTGCTCAGACACAAGAGTTCTCTCTGCGATCTCAAGCACTCAAGCCTCTTGAGATATTACGAAGCGCTACAGTGAATCCTGCTAAGATGATGGGGTGCGAGACCACTCTGGGTCAGCTGAAGGAGGGTTTCCGGGCGGATGTTTTGATCATGGATAAGAACCCGTTGGATGATATTGAAATCTTTGACCATCCGGAGAAGTACATCCTGGCTGTGATGAAGGACGGCTTAGTGTATCGCAGCCAGTTGGAATCTCTGGAGGTTGATGGTGGGATCCCGATTAGATTCAATTCGGTACTGTAGAATTTGGGCAATTCTTTGGACCAAGGCATGGAACAATAGGCAAATTGAGTATCAAGCTGGGAAAAGCACAAATACAAGCTTTTTTTCTACTGCCTTAAGGACTATACTTTTAACACAGTATGCTTAATAACTAGTTCATGGCAGCCGGTCTTTTAGATTACGGATGCTTGTTTAAAATTAATTAATAAACTCTTGCACGGTCTCGCAAAGTGCCCAGTAAGCTGTCTATGTGGCATATGAACTTCTTAAACATTTGATGCATAAACCAAAGCCTCATGGCGCTAGATCGGGAGGGTAGCCTGCGAAGTCCAGCACATCAAAACCTGTGAGCCCCATTAAAAATGGCTGGTCGTCATTATACATCGTCGACAGGCGATACGTCTCGAACGGATCAAGCTGCTCTCCGGCCTGAGGCTGCGGGATCGGTAGACGTGACATGAGTGGCTCGAGATCTGCTTCAGTGCGTGAGTTCCATCCCAGATCCTCAGCCCCCGTAGACCAGAACTCCGCGTCGGCACCTGGAGGTACTTGTGTATTCTGTTCGGTCCCTAATGTGCTGTCGCCAATTGCTTCTTTGTTGGTAGCACTCTGAGACTGTTCCTGGTTTGACAGCCACTCAGCCCACTCATTATACGCAGACGATTGTAGCCCTTCGGCAGTCGCATTAGTAGGAGGCTGCCTCGATCGACTAAGCTTACTCCAAGCCTCGTTCGAGATAGACCGAAGAGCTTCGACAAACCGAACACCAACTTGGGCATTTGGATTCCCAGTCGCCATTCTTCGCAAGAAGTCTAGGCCAAACCTGACGCGTCTTTCATATCCAGGGTCCCTGTCAAGGATACCTGCTATGAGAGTGACGATGGTAGCAATACTACATCCTTGGAAGTCGGTGAATGAGAATCGCGTGGTATACCCTGTTTGGTTCAAGTCCTCAAAGAGCTGAAGCAGTTTCTTAGAAGCCTTTGCGCATGATTTTGATAGCTTTTCAGCCTTTTCATCAATGTTGCATGGCTCTGAGTTGTCTCCAAGATGGCGTCGAAGAGTTATTCTTACAACTGTAATGAGAGACATTTTCCCCATAACAATCCAGACATAATAGTAGTTAAGCCAGATATGAAAGACAGCACGATAGCGTGAGTCTTGGGGTGGGATTGTCTCCAGATCAAAGGCTTCAGGCAACGAGTCTTTCCACTCTCTTAGCTGGTTCTCCAGGCTCGCTGTGTCTGTCTGGCGCGGAGGATTCGTTGCTGTTGACCTGCAAATGTCAGCATTCGAAGAAGAGCAGTAAGCTGCGACGTACTCCAGGTCAGCCACTTTATCCAATATGGATATGAGACGTGCGAAGGCAATTTGAAGAACAACGTTGTTGAACTTCTGAGAGTCGTCGAACTCTGGCAGAACAGTCGGTAATGGGACCGTAATAATCTCAGGCGCCACCGATCGTGGCCTGTTGAGCTTTATTGCCGAGCACCTGCTTGACATCAGTACGGATAGAGCTGACAGGAGGAGTGACATGACCCTACCTTTCAAGGGAGTATATTGACCACCACAACCGTCGACGAACTTCTCTTTCTCGCGTGTCCATAACTTGGCCATCTGAATCCTGATGTAGGTCAAATGCCAGAGCCTTTCTCAAAGCCATTCCCGTGTAGACATAGGACGATCCAATTGCATTCTGCGGCATGAGATAGACCCCGAGTATCAAGCATACTTGGATAGATCTAAGGCCTGGAAGCTCGATTATATCCGGCACAAGTAGCTTAGCTTGCTCAAAGAAGAGCCTTCCGGGATCGTGTTCATCAATCCGTGAATGGCCTGGTCGTTCCAGAGGGGTCCAGTGGCTGCCAAGTGCGAAGATTGTCAATGCGAGACAGATGAAACTTGGGTCAAATCTCAACGGGCATGCTTGATTGGTGTAGAACTGCTCAATCTCGTGAATTATTTGTGCTTGGTCGAAGTAGAAGAAGACATCAGTGCCGCGTCTAATGCAGACATGAACAAGGAACTCAGCGATAGATCGAGGAGGAAATGAGGCGACAATCTTTTTGAGGCGGGCCTGTTCTGCAAGCGATGGGTTGTTTGGTCGCGTGATATTCTAGATGCATTCAGTCTCGTATGACTTTCAGGTACGGAAACAAAACTTACAGCCTGTAGATTGACCATGTCCTGCTCTTCAGGTCCGGATATTGGGTCCAAGGAGAAGGCCTCGCGTAACCTTGTCAAGAATCGCGGCCATAATATGCTTTCAGTCTGGTCTGCACCTGTCAGTTCAGCATATACATAAACGTGCAATCGTTCGTACGGCTTTCTATAGATATATTCTCCTGCGGTGTTGCTCCTTTTTGAGAAGGGGCAGCTATGGCAGTAATGGTAGCATCTTCAGCCGACATTGGGCTTTGACTTTGCGTCGGAGACAACCTATCTCTACATTTTGTCAGATTTAATTGGTCATCAATCATGCAATGGTCACATACCTGTCAAAGCGACAACTAAGCTGGCCAGCTTCACATCTCTGACAAATGCCTGGACTAGACTCAATGCACTTGCTTTTCCGAGCCTTGCATCGATCGCACCTGATAACGGTGATATCGTCAGTACTGGGTCAATTGCTCGCCTTTTAGGGACTCACGCTCGCGGTGCACGTTTCCGATTCTCTTCGGCAACGCGTCTGCGACGGCGACGTCGAGCGGCGGGTGTTGAATCCATGGGTTCTGATGCAAGATTATGGAGATTTACGGGTAGTGGAACCTCGGCTGCTTATCCTCGTATCTGTCGGTAATTTGTCCTGGGTTGGCGTCTTATCGGGTATTGGATAGCGCTCTCCAAACTCTGCCTTTTAGTTGATTATCTTTTCCCACGTGTGTAGTCCGCGCATTCTGTTAGTGCCGTAGCAGAGCTGAAGCTGCCTACCCCATACTATCAACAAAATCGATCTTCACCTGCCTTTTTTATCCATAAATGTTTCGTATTCTCTGTCAATATGAATTCAAAAAGAATCGCCTTTGGAAGCATAGGCTTATTGTCTAAGAATTGCAGATATCGCTTCATTATTGTCCTACTACGACACCATTCAGCTTAACTACCCCACCTGCTGAGTCATCCATCCTACCTCTCACTGTTACGTTATTGACCCGATTCTTGAGGCACAGCTTCTATTGTGTTATTCAATTTCCATAATTACTGGTCCAAAGGGTCTTCTGAGAGAGTCATGATAGGCCCCTCATGAGCAACTTGAGTCAAAGCGTGCAGCGATGCCCAACGTCTGCAGCCAACATCTTGTCGATCTTCCCCAAGAAAAGGTTCCCTGCCGTGGGGGAGCAGCGAGATAAGAGCGGCACAGAGGGTAGCCCTGTCGAGACCCCTACGGAATTCCTACCTAAGCTAACCTCCGAAGAATAAGAATGGTAACTTGGCGACCAAATTTCTATTTTTGCTTACACCGCTCAGTGCCGGACAGTGATCCCCCGAGTCATTCCAAAATCTGGGGTAGCATTGATCTACAGATTGCATGAAATTGCTCAACTCAGAATTACAAGACACGTATCAGATGCGTCTATTTAGTCAGCACGGTTTCGAGAGTATAAATCAGGCTCCTAGCCCTCGTTAGGCCTCCCAGCATAGCAAACTATTCCATTTACTGCAACTCTCTCACCCAGAACTCTCTATATCTGCCCTGACAACTTCCTCATCATGGCGCCAGCCCAGACCCAAAATACACCGGAGAACACTCAAAAGAGTTCCAATCTCTTGGAGCATTCCAAGGGTGAGTCAGTACTCACAGACAAAGACCGAAAGGCTCTCGTCTTCACCGACAAGCACAGTTCTCCAGATGTCTACGTCAACTCCAGCAAAGACACTCTGTGGCATCCCTGGACAGGAACGCTAGAGCTCAAGCCCCTCCGATTTGAAACGAGATCTGGTAGTTTCGTCATTGGGCTGAGAACTCCTGTCGATTGCTGGCTCGGAAAGCACAGACATCGAGGTACAGTCACAGCTGTAACACTTTCTGGGAATTGGAGATACAAGGAGTGAGTATAGGACCTCAACCCAAAGTACGTTTACTGACCTTTGCAGGTATGACTGGGTCGCTGGACCAGGTGATTATGTTGTTGAAAACCCAGGAACCATTCACACGTTGTTTATGGGTGCTGGCGCCGAGGTGGTGTTTACTATAACAGGAAGCCTTGAGTTCTTCAATGATGATGACAGCTTGAGGGAGACAATGGATATCTTCAGTTTCGCGGAGCTTTACTATGAACATTGCAAAGAGAAGGGTGTCGAGCCAAATGAGAAACTATGGTACTAAGCAATACCAACCTGAGGCTCGGGTTAATAGTTTGCTATTGTTTTCAATGCTCAAATCAATAGGCTTTCCGAGGGCTGCCTTTGGTATTGGAAGGAATATTTTCCCAATGTCTGACTCGAATTCCTTGTTAGATTTTTTCAGTACCAGGTGGTTCCGAGTCACCCATGTTGACATACAGTCCCGGCATGTCTATGGACATTTAATGATTAGCGCGAGATGCCCTGAAACATAACTCATGAAATATTCCAAATCTTACTTAGAAAACCAGAAAATAAATAGGTTACTGATCATAGTAGCCAAGAAAAAGTCAATCTAAGCAGCACCTTCAAAAAGAATACTCCAGTATCTTGTAAAAGTCAGAATCATCTAGATCCCTCCCCCCTTCAGGATTTCATAAAGGTCAAAATCATCCTTACCCTCCTCCGTTCCCTTGCAAGATGGTGGCAGCCCAGCCTCACGAACATCAAAGCTTAAAATAATACGTTTTCCAGAAATACAGTCCACAACAGCTATCCTCCCCCTTATGCTGACTTCGGCGTTTAGACACTCTGGGGAGAGCTTGAAGAATTTCTCGTTGCCGATCGTGATCCACGTATGATGCCGTCTTAGAACCGGCCAGGTGGGAGACGAACGCACCCTTTGGCGAGGATGTATAACCACATGAACAACGCTGCCGTGAAGAATAACGTCCCCGCTTCTTGGCCTATCAAGGGAACCTCGATTAGTATCAATATAGTGTTTCCATGGAAGTCGTTTATAGTTATGATGTTCCAAATGCCAACAACAGAGGGTGCGATCCTTGTGGTGTGTTACCAGGGTCTTGCAATCCTCCGAATAAAGGCATAACGTAACCACGCTGCTAATGTCGAAGCAACAAGTGTAATTTCCCGGCTCCACGTTGCACATCGTAATGGACCTTTCATCGGAAATAATCACCGTGGCGAAATCAGGTGAGAACTGGATGAATTCTCCGTCGCTTACCAGCAGGCATTCGAATTTGTTTCGGTGACGAGACCAAACTTCACGGCCGCCCAACGTATACAATACCACTGATCTCCCATTTGGTGATGCTTCAATTTCGAGGACCTTATTATTCCTTCTTTTAGCACTTTTGAGACTTTCTCTTTGAGTGTGAGGATCCCATATTCGGACAGTATTGTCATCCGAAGAAGCTGTAAGAATCATTGTCATGTCATGAGAAAACTCAACTGACCAATTCGAACTTGAGGATGAGAAGTCAAAGGTCTGTTCGCAGTTCCCGCTCTGGATATCATGTATCAGAGCGGTTCGTGTGCTGAGGACGGCAATCAGCTTTGTTCCGTCTTCTGAAAACATCAGCGACTCGAATTTCCCTTCGCACGAGGGGATTTTCAGTTCGTGCATAAATGCTCCACTGAGAGTATTCCAGATCCCTATGCGGCCCTCTGCATCCCCGGAAGCTATCATGCCTGAGTCGGGAGAGAACACCGCTAATAGGACATCACAGTCATGGCCCCTGAGCACCCTTTTGCATTTAATCGCATCTAGATCCCATATTTGTAAAGTTTGGTCGACAGAAGCAGAGACAAGCACTTTATTGTCGGGCGAGATGGTCGCTATATTGACTTTGCCTGTATGACCCTTCAATATCTTCTCGCATCTGCCAGTTTGTGTATTCCATAGTCTTACTGTTGCATCATCCGAGGACGTGGCCAACATCTTCGAGTCATGTGAAATGACAGCTGAGTTTACCGCTCCTGCATGTCCACTCAGAATGACATGGTCCCAAGTTTGTGTCTTCCAGATTCTTACGAATTGGTTTCCACTGGCTGTGAGCAAGACCTTCGAGTCTCGAGAGAAGGCAAAGGCCTTTCCCGTAGGTGATGGATACTTCAGGACTTCGTCACAGTCTCCCGTCTGCAGATTCCATATTCGTACCGTACCACCAGTTGAGCTTGAAGCAAGGATCTCAGAATCTTGTGAGAAGACGATTGACTGGATTTCGCCAGAGTGCCCTGCTAAAACATGCTCGCATTTACCGGTCTTCGTTGAAAGAATTCGAATTGTGTTGTCAGCATATATCGATGCAATTGTTTTTGAATCAGGGGAAAAGATAGCTGACTTGACTACAGCTCTGTGACCTATTACCAAGGAGCATGGTCCCCACTCATCCTCGACTGTTGGCCAGGCTAGAACCCAGTTAGGGACACGACTTGTAAAAATACGTCTCACGATACTATTTGTGGGCGAGAATACTATTGCTGACGAGTAGACTTGTAGCGGGGCTTCATCAATAACGGAAAGATGAGTTCGGATGAATCTCAGAGAATCTTTGACTAGGTCCGAAACATTGTCACAGGAGTATTTCTAAGGCTATAAGTATAGTGCAATTCAAGTTGAAGGAGGTATCGTACCTCTAGCCATGCATCTAATGTATGCAACATGGTTAGGCAGTCAGTGATATGACCAAGGACACTCATGGCTTCCAGCCAATGGAGCAGGTGCGTTTCCAAAAAATTATAGATTTCATGGATCTCGCAGTCTCCAACGTTGGAAGAAACATAATGGTGAACCCAATAATGACAAGCGTAGTGAAGCTCAGGAGGTATGAACTTGTGCGGGTCCAGGCCTTCAACCTCAGATGGAGATGTTCCCGGGAATGGTAGTCTGCAGATATTTTCACGAAGCATCGCACTCATGAGGAAGAGGCAGCGACTTGAGAGTCTCCTGTGCGTGGCCTCTTCGTCCACCCAGAAGTCCGTAGCGCCTTGTAGATCAGGATCAACGAGATAATCCCTGAATGATAGATGCAGGATCCTGACGGGGACTTCCGGGGTTTTAGGTACGTCCAAAACAGATTGAAGAACCTTGATCTTGATATCAATCGTCGTGGCGGGGATGTTAAGCAATAATGATAGAGCATTGACTGTCAATGGCGTTGCTAATGTGACAATGGCGCCAACGATTGATTGAAAGCTTTCGAGAATATCTTCTCGCTCTCTCCTCGGTCTATTGACTACCTGTGAGGCTAGAATGGAGTAATAGATGTCGTTGAGCCGAGACATATGCGTGCGGCTATTAGACTCAAGTATGCGTACTAGAAGCTCATCAGGCCCACCGAGAGTAGTATCGTTCAGGAACCGACAAACAGTTGCCGCAGCGATGAACAGAGGTTGTGTCATGGAAACAAGCTGTTTGATCCTGACTGTGCCCGGCCACTTCTCAGCTAGCCGTTGGTCGCTGCGAACCACACAATTAAAGTTCTGTCGAATGATGCCCAGCTCATGGTAGAGAAAGATAGATATGTCGTGCTCCATGATATCTTGTGAAATGCTGTGGAGCTCAAGACTCTCGTACAAGCCGTTGATATCTAGAAATCCAAGTTGAATCGGGAGTTCTGGTCTGCTCGTAATGAAGACCCTGAATTTCAGCGACTCCGGGCATTCCATTTCAGCAAAAAGTGAAATTATGCGTTTGATTTGAAATGAATCTTCACACTCATCAAGAGCATCTATAACAATGACAAGGGGCGTTGGACTTGATGAATAGGCTGCCCATTTTTTAAGAGGCTCTTTGAAAAGCTTCTCAAACTGCTCCCCAAGCGTTTTCGTAGGGAGCGTCGGATCGGCATCGATGGCCTTTTTGATGAAACTGATCATACCAGGGATGTGCGTTGCTATTTGGCGTGCCAGAGTAGAAATAAGCTTCGACATATTCCCACGGGCTCCCTCTCCTCTTTTGAAGAAGAAGTTTGCACCAAGATAGCCTCTCTCCAACTGCCGCTGTGCAACAGTACGTGATATGGTTGACTTCCCTGTGCCCGCCATACCATTCAGCCAGAATATGGTCTTTGACTCGGAACGCTCAGCCCATTTGTCTATCTCAGCGAGAAGCTCGACTCGTGTCTCTGGTAGGCATACCGCGCTATGTTCCTCGGCGTAAGAGTTGAATAGAGCTTCAGCTACAAAGGGTAGTTGGTCAAGGGTCGAAGTGAGTTCAATCTGTTGCATTCGATGGCTATAAAGAGATTAATAATCTAGCCGAACTTATGAGCTAGTGACCTACTTCATGGAGTCCATCTTTCCTTCCACTGATTTAACATTAGCACTATGCCCAACTAGAGTATGACGATGATTGTATACTAACGTGACTCGAGTACCTCAAGAACTCGTGGAGACTCTTTGAGTTGCCGTGCAGGAACAAAGCCCAGAAGCTCTACAGCAAATGCCGCAGCGGTAGATGCTGCGTATCTCTGCCACTGATCATTCTTATGGCTATCGGCATAATCACAAATTCCCCGAATAACAAGACATGGAAACTTCTCAACCAAGCCTACGGCTTCCATCTCGACACACAGGCATCGATGGCCCATGCTCTCTGCGAGGCTATCTCTGAACTTAGCGTCTTTGATAAGAGTGTTGCCCGAAGCAATAACTCCATAATGGATCATCGGGTCTGTGGTTTCCCTTTCCTCACGATAGATTCTGCGAGATACATCGCACTTCGTACATGTCTTCACGCCAATATGCTCATAGTCTGATGGGAAAAGACGGTCGTTCTCTGAGCCCTGGTAGGTGAAGTTACTACTGGGTCGTGTCATACCAGGGTTAGCTTTCAGCATAGCCGTAAGGATTCGCGGTATTTTGGAAGGTCGTATCTCATGCTCGGCCTGCAAGTTGGCCAGGGCTTTCAATAGAACTGCAGGTGGTTTGTCAATCGAGCCTGTCCGTTCCCAACCCCCACTCGATTTCGCCTTGCCAAAATCGTATTGCACGACGCCTCCAGTAACACCATACGGCTGACCAACAACAACATCGCCAAGTCTAATGTCCTGATCGTCGTTAGGTCTGGCTATACCTCCACCAATACCGACCAAGAGACCAAACCGGATTTGCGGCAAAGAATGCACAAGGTCCGAGGCGGTGGTAGCAGCGGAGGTTGTTCCATAGACTCCTGCTGGTAGAGACGCAATGACGATGTTGTGTTGTCCTACACTACCCCAGATATAATTATTTGTATCCGAAAGAGATGGGTGAAAGTTGTTTGGTTCAGAGTGTTCCTCGTCCAGTAGTGCCCTTGCTGCTGCTTGCTCAATGGCCAGGGCCACGATCCATCCAATAGTATAGAGAGACGGACTATCGAGCCTCTTCTTTTCGCCCTCCATGCCTCTGTTGATTTCTTACCAAATCAAGTTACACATGCTGTTATCATCGGGCTTCAGCATCACAAAACTAAATGCATGGCAAGATTGGTGAACAGGCAGATAAGCAGAGGTCAGGATGCGGGGTTGCGGCTGAGCACGTTTGGTCATCCGATTTGATATAGGACTCTCGGAACAATATCCATTCCGGAATCGTGCATTTTCGTGCGGCTGAAAGTTGGTTGGATGGGTCGCAAAATCAGGCGGAGCTGATAGTAGACCCTGTAGAAGTAGAGATTGCAAAGCTCCTCATAGAGGAGACATGTCTGGCACATCCAGATATAATAATTTGGGAGCAAAGACTTCTATATAGCAGAGGTTACTTATGGTGATTATTATCACATTATCTATAAGATATATGTGTAGGTTAATTATATAGGATTGCGCGTTAAGTATTGTAGAAGGTTTCCCTGATATAAACTAAAAGTCCGGGATCAATGATAGGACGCTTACTTATCATTTCTTAGTAATATATATTAAACGAAGTAAAAGAACGTTTTAAGGAAAGAAATCATCCTATCCCATCACTAAATATCGTAGAATAGCACGCAAGACTTTGGCCGAAATGACCCTTTTGACTCTTATAATACTAAACATCTAAAGTCGCAATAATCTGTAGATTTTTGTTCCGACAAAATATATTATAACCATAGTTTAAGACTAAATACGCTTTAAGCACTCTGTCTCTAAAAGATGCTTTGCCGTTGGCGTGGTTATCCTCTAAAGCCTAAATGGAACCCACTGTCAGGTCTTTGTCAAGTAGTATCAGGGTTTTGCGGTTACTTGCCTGGTTTTTATGAAGATGGGGGCTGCTATGAATATCGCCTATATCAGGCCTCTCCGTACAAGAGTGTGAGCAGCGATCCGCCTTGTTGGCTTGTTCATCGCCATTGCCCAGCTAGTAGACGATGTGGGTGGCTGCCGTCTACGAGGTTAAGGTGGTAGCTCTCCTGCCTTCACCAGCGTTGGGGCTATCCTCTTCTTCTCGAATGCACCAGGGGCCGGCTGCTCAGTGAGCGAGATATTCTGCTCGGGGTCGGGACGCTTTGAGCGAATTACACAGCGAAAGTTGAACGGGATGGGCTTTTCATCAGGTTCTTGGGCCTGGACACCACGAAAGACGACTGGAATCACCATGGGGTACATGGAATGATTCGTGGAGCTCTTGTTGCGAATGATAATCCTTTTCAGCTTGCTGTGGCGGTACACCGTGGCTGGTGGTGCTGGCACAGTGAGTTTAACCCTAAGAGGACAACCTGTCAGTGCCCATGCAATAGCAGATCTACGCTGTGACTCACATGGATGCCAACCGTCGTCGGCGGCTGCCATGAGCATGCAATGGTGTAGGCTACGTTCCTAGGTGGGGTGCTCTTCAGAGGTCAGGCATGAAAGGAAGATTTGTGAGGTCATAAGCCTGGTTAACGTGAACTGCGACCCACGCTAACAATCCTGATGTTTGTAAAAGGTCTCTCACTCAGAAATTAATATTTAATGTTCGATTACTACAATAATACCTGCCCTGATTCGCGCACCTCATCACCCTTTCGTCGCCAGATGTTTCCGGAGCAATTTGACAATCCCACTTTTTGCGTTCTGCTCTGCCAGTTTCAGAGGCGTATTGCCTTGCTTGTTCCTCCTATCAACAGTCGCTCCCTGATCAATCAGCATCTTTACGACACCCATGTGGTCATAGAGACATGCTCGTGATAATGGCGTGTCTCCATTATGATCCTTGACGTCTATATCGGCCCCTTTCTCCAGCAGTAGCTTGACAAGACCCTCCCTTCCTTTTCTGGCAGCAGCGGAAAGTGGCGTACTCCCATCGTAAGTCTTTGTGTGAATATCGGCTCCTGCATCGATCAGCTGCTGGATCACATCCATATGACCATAGTTACAGGCTCGTAACAGGGGCGAGTCTCCAGCTTGGTTCTCCGCCTCTACATTAGCTCCTTTCTCCAATAGCACTTTCACAACGCCATCCTTTCCTTTTCTAGCTGCAATGGAAAGGGGCGTACTCCCATCGGAAGTTCGTGCTTCAATATCAGCCCCCTTCTCGAGAAGCAGCGACGCTATCGCTTCGTGCCCTACCGAAGCTGCCAGCGCCAAGGGGGTGTATGTATACTTGTCTTGAGCTTCTAACATCGCGCCGCTATCGAGTAAGTACTTTGCGGCGGAGACCCTTCCGTACACTGCTGCATACATAAGAGCCGTGTATGAGTTATCCGGGTTTCTCACTTCCAAGTCTGCACCTTTTCCAATGAGAAGTTGCAAAATCGCGTTTTTGTCGTTGGCGGCAGCCCAGAGTAAGGGAATGAAGCCACCCATGCTTTGCTGGCCATTAACCAGACTTGTCGTTCGAACGTTGCTTGGGCCCGTAGAAACCGGGGTATCTGTGTTTTGGGCTGCTTTTTGCTTGTCCAATTGGCTCTGTATCATAGTTTCGGCCCAACTTATTGGACCCTTGGCCCCATCGATTTTCTCGATATTTAGAATATTCTTTCCTGACTTTTCTTCCAGCTCAACCAGCCTGTCTTTCTTTTCTGATATTATCGTATCATATTCGCTCATTTTCACCTCCATCAACTTGATTTTGGCTTCGATCCCTCCCCTCTCCACTGCGAGCTGTCTCTCCTTTTCCACTACCTTGTCCAGTTCGCCTTTCAACGACATGAGTTCGCTGATAGCCGCAGTCTGCTCTTCAATCGCGTTGTCGATAGTTTCTTCTATGCAATCACCTTCGCGAAGGTATGAAATCAACATGTCCATTTCGATCGCCTTGAAGATACGCTGGGACATGTCTGCATTAGGTACTGGCCCCCAGATACTCCTGGCTAGTCTCAGTAGGAAGATTGATCCTTGCGAGATATCTTCGCTTTGCACAGAAACCTCGATAATGTCATTTCCATTGTATATGACATTATCACACAAGTGCTGGGATTGCATGTACTCCAGACCTCCGGCTATCTTAGCCAGGTCTGGCTTTTCAGGCGCTGCTATTGCAAAGCAGGTCGCTCGAGAATACTGCGCATGGAGGTTGAGGTCCAATACGACAATAATATCGCGGCTTTTCTTTGCTTTTGTAGTAAAGCGGGCGAGGTATCTCTGTCTGACAGTCTGATTTGAATCGTGCAAGTTCATGACCAAAGCACGGCCCCGGTCCCACTCAAGTGGTGGCCAAACTTCCGCGAGATGTAATTTAAGCTTCTGATGGCCATCTATATGAAGCCAGATTGGTTTCCCTGTCATTTCTGCTGGTCGAGCCTGGCGATCCACGCGGATGCGGACTTCATGGACTTCGTAGCAGTCACTCCGTTCCCCGGGGAGAAGAATAGGACCATATCCAATCGGTCGGATATACTCCCTGACTGTCGAAAATGAAGGCGTTGTGCAGCGCAGCGGAATAGCTATGTTGCCTTCTGTCGTGTTTTCGAGGCCACAGTTGAGTTGGCCATATGCTACTCCGCTTTTTGTACTCTGTAACTTGAGCGAAGTGCAGATGTATCCTCCGGAAACAGCGAACGTCGTGATACAAGTAGGGTCGAGCGCCTTTGGGACGATACGACCACATTTGGCGAAGTCCATTGGGGACGTTGCAAAGATTCCGGCGGACGTATTATCTTCTCTCGGACCAGTCTGAGATTCAAACTCCATACCTTGGACCTTTACTCCCCATGCTAGAATTGAATCGTCAGTTGTCTGTTCCATGATCTTAAGCTGCAGCCTCTCAAAGGCTTTCCGGCCTTCCCCATAAATCATGGGCATAGTAACGTCGAAGATTCCCAAGAGACAGTAGGCGATATCTTCATCCCTCTTCGTCGTCCTCTTTGACGCCCAGGACATACGCTGTGCAACACTCGCCTGATGAAAGTCGACCCAGCCGAGCAGAAATTTGCGGGAGATCCCCGTGATATCTTCAATTTCACTCGCCAGTTCTTCCTTCGTACCAATAAGGCTCCAAGTCTCATCGAAGAAGTGTATTTCTGCAGGAGCAAGGAGCTCCTGTAACGTCCACCCTCTCGTGAACCATGAGCTTGTGGAGAATCTGGATGTCGATTCCCAGATATCTTGTTCATGAGGAACATCGGCCATGTATGTGTAACATATGGCGGCTCTTCGATACCACTGAAACATGGAATTGATAGCCTCGTCTAGCTCCTTGGAACTCTCCTTGTCAATGCAGCAAGTGTCGATCCAAGCATATTTGAGGTTGTCTTTCTTGGCCTGTCGACAGCAGCCTTTCACTTTTGTCATTCCAACCTTGTTTTCAGTGCCTCTCGTCATATCCTTGAAGGATACCTCCTCATTGTCATTTCCCCATCGGTGCGACAGGATAGCATACGGTGGGATATGGCCGCCGATGAAGGTTTCCAGCTTTAGGTTCTCAACGTTTATGAGCCGCATTTTAGTAGGTTCCGAGCGCCAAAGCCCGAAATCTCATTCCTAAGAGATCAAGTGCGTCTTAGTCGCGTGATATCGAGCGGGGTAAACAGGCGCTGATAGTCAGCTTGAAGGGGCTGCAATAGGCTTAAGAAGTTGTAATGCAGGAGGTATATAAAATGATCGCACAAAGTTTGGCAATTTGGAAAAGCAGGTCGCCAGGAACTGATTACTAGGAGAAACTACTGAGCAGAGAGGGGCTTGAAAATTGGTTGCGGCGTTCCAAAATGGTTGACTCAATATTTTCAGCCCAACGTTGTGTTGTGGCTGTGAAGCCGCGAAGTCCAGCCAGCTGCTTGACACTTGGCCAATGATTACCGCGACCAATACACCAATATTGGCAAGGCAGATTTTTTGTCTTTGTCTGGCCAATCACGAGACTATAAACATCACAGTTATGTCACCAGATAGAGAAAATATCTAAGACATCAATTTGCATTTTAACTTGTCATGTCCCTGTCCCAAGACTATCGTTTATTACAATATTCCATTGCTAGTATGGTGCATGCAAATGATAATAATGGTGAATGCGCCACGATCGATCCCTGATGCTCTTCAATCCGTACAAGTTAGAGACTGTTCCTGAGTCTTAAATATGAGGTTCCTACCCCGTCAGGGGTAGGAACCTCACTTTGAGCTTCTACATCGGCAGGAACTTAGGTGACATAAGGCAGTTGCTCTTGCGTAAATGGGTCGCTAGCGGTAATTGACCCTACTCACCTGGGTGGTACCTGTCACTTTCTGTCACTTCTAACTCCTCTCTAAGTAGTGTGTAAGTGGAGAGAACAGCATATTGATTGATAGTCAAACCTTATGACATCTCAACGAGACATATCAAATACAATTACAGATGAAATCAATGCAGTGAATAAAATCATTAACTTTTATCTCCTGTGAGCACTCTCCTCTTGGCTATTATACACACGCTCCACAAGGAAGCTATTCATTACCTGTGACAAAGGTGATAACCCTCACTGATACCCACTTTCTTCCTCAAGAGGTCCTTCCTTCTCGACCTCCTTCCCTTTCTTACCACCACCAGGATCAATGGTGGGGAATTTCACTCGGGTAGTCTTGATCAAGCCTTCAAGGCCTTTGGGAATCTTGAAAGGTTCGTTGATGTCGCCAATTCTGATCGCGGACTTGTAGCGGTCAGGAATAAGAACAGGCTTGGATATCTCTTCTGGTGGTACCATTTTCACTCCAGCACGAGTGATAGGGCGTGATCCGGGAGCAAAGACAATTCCAGCCCTGGTTGGGTGAGGCACTGTGGGTGACGGCTCATACTGGCTGTATCTGATGTTGAGGGCGGCCATCTTTACCTGACGCTGCCTTTCTCGGCTCTTGCGAAATGTCCTTGATTTTGGCTCAAGGTGTTTATCCCAGCCAGCATCGTACCAGCCATCCGCACGCTTGAGTCGGTCATGTTCAGCACCGAAGCTTCCATAGGTGATGTGTTTCACCAGAGCCTTGACGTGGAAGAATGATGACTCTATTCCGAGTCGTTTGCAGTACGGGCAGGCTATGCGCTTTTCACCAGAGGCCTCGAAGGCCTGGGTGATTCGCCTCACCCACTTTTGCTTCGGGAGGTGGAGCTTTGATCGTTCGTGGTCATAGAGGTGAGTGGCATCGTAGTACCTTTTATTCTGGCTAGGTATTAGTAAGGTTGGCTGGGCACCCCGGTATTACGTACCTTGATTTCCTGGCTGATCGTCTCGTCGTCGCGGCATTGGGGGCAAGGAACACCATTCTTTCTCAAATTCTGGTACTTGCTCATTGTGTTGGACAGAATGAGTTGCATAAATGCTTTCGCAGCCTCGATGTACGGAATATCGTCGATGTCCTCGGGTTCGCCCTCATCGAGCTCTCGGTGGATCGTGTCACCACCAGTATCGTTGACCTGATCATCTAGGTCCTCCTCGGGCAATTCCTCGACATCGTGGAGGAACAAACCAGTGGTCCCATCCACCACATTAGTAGGCTCATCACTTTGGTCTTCACCTTCATCAATAGGATCGGGAGCTGCTAAATTCCTCCGGGCATTTTTCAGAACATGCTCACCAAGGCGCGATCTCTCCAGGTGGCGAACGCGCTCATCGTAGTCGGTTTGGCTCATTTCCCGGCGTTGGTCCTGGACCTCTTGAGCAAGAAGAGTTTTGATTGCAGCTCGGCGGACCACTCGCTTGTAGTTTCGAAGCTCTCTGGCGGATGCGAGAGCCGGGTAGTTCTCGTCGCTGAGCATCATTTGGTTCATCAATGCGTTGAGGGCTGGCCCATGAACCTTTCTGGCTCTCTCGTCAGTAAGGGCGTGGATAGCCAGATAGCTATCAGCTTTCAACATTTCTTCAGTATGACCGCCACCTTCTTCACCACCAACTTCGTCTAAAGCCAATCCGGTGACATCAAGTGTATCCTCAAGTGAAAGGTAATACTTTTCGAGTGTTCGCGAATCGGGATCATGGTTCATAAGAGAACGGGCAGCATCTTTGCCTATTTTGCGACTGAGATCGTTGGCGGTCCGTCGCCGAAGCGAGTAGAATGTCAGAGCATCGACGTAGCCAATCTTCTGTCCTCGAAGGGAGATGTAAGTTGTAAGAGCAGTGGCTCTCATGGGCTCTTGGGTGATCGTCAGGCCGCGAGGGCCGGCAGCAAGGAACACGGGTTTATCGAGGAACTCTGGTTTGATCTACGTCGAGTGTTAGCTATCATCCGTCTTCTGGGTAGGTGGCGTCCCTCACCGAGATATACTTGGTTTGAGAAGTGAAGAGTTGGTCAAGAGTTTCGATGCCATCAAGAATCCCACGGCGAATTGCCATAGCCAACAGCCGATGGGGGACTGAGAAGACCAAGTTTTCGGTATTCTGAGGCGACTTGATGACGCATCTGAGCTCTGATCTCAGCGGAGCTTTATGCGCAGCCTTTGTCGGTTCCTCGCTGTTGGTCTTGAGGTTTCGGAAAGTAATCGTCAGTGCAAACTTGCCATCATGATCCCGAGAAAGTTCAATGTCATTCTATATCAGGAACGGCTTCATGGGAGAGTTGGCGGGTTTGTTATCACTCCTGGCAAGTGATCCTGGTCGAACGGCGCAGATTCTTCCGATACACCAGGCGAGATGGTGACATTCGGCAACCTCAATATTTGGTGCAGAGATCATGTCAAAGTCTATCAGTTGTCGCAGTTCTGGAAGTCCTACCTATTGCACGTAACACTTGGAATTAGTAGCTAAACGAACAGCGCACCATGTTGCGGAACATACTTTAGACATAGCCATGCCTGCGGTGTTGGTCAACTGGAAGGCCTGTGTGGCATACCTCATCGCCTCAGTGGTGAAGACGAATAAAGTATTGCGGGGGAGAGGTGTCTCGCTATATTGCCTTGCCATTCTGTTGTGCCAAAAGTTGAGAGCATTACGGTACGCAGCCAAGCTGCGGTAGCTGATTCTTGATCCTTGGGCGCGACCACGGCCATACTTGGCAACAAACATGATGAACCTGCGTTAGACGTTACTAGGTGAGCTGCGAAGACGGAGCACCGATTCGATTGCTTACATTTTCATCTTCTTGGTGATCTTATCCTTTTCCCCAAGGAACATCTCTTTATCAATGGCCTCTTCATCCATGTTCTCGTTGATGACTTTGATGCTTTGAAGAAAAAGGCGGTAGTTAGATCGAACCCGATCCTGAAATTTCTGTGTGCTGACTGCTTGCCAGCGGAAGTTTTGCGATTCTCTGACATGCTCGTCGAGGTCAGTCACCAGCTGAAAGATCTCATCCTCATTCTCTGCATCTATGCGGTTGGTGATATCAGCAAGAGAACATCGTTTGTCTGGAACTCCCCCAGGGGCAGGCAGGCGAGAAGGACCATCCATCGTAGTCCTGGTAGGTGATGCAAAGAGATTGAAAGAGTTGAAAGGGAGAGGATTGAAAAGAGGGACAGGAGGGGTTATATAATAGGAGTTGGGAGTCAAGCCAAGGCCTCTGATTCACGGTGGGCGCAGTAGGAGCCTCTAATTTCAGGCCGAAATATTTACCTATTTAAACGGTGCCTCATTATTATTTTTCTTTCTCTCCATCATCATCTTCACTCTCTCCACCTTCACCGTGCCAGGCAGTGCCAGGCAGTGCCAGGAAGTCTCAGGAAATAAATTAATAAGCATTTAGTTTCCAGAACTCTTGAAAATTCTTTACCTTACCAACTTCTCAACTCAATATTCAACACCGATTTGGTTGATCAAGAGAAGATGCCCGACAACGATCACGGTGACGGTGACCACGGAGTCCAAGATCACGGTGACCACGGAGTCCAAAATCATGGTGACGGTGACGATGCCGGTGACCAAGGTGACTTTGGACTAACAGCTGCACCGTAAGTTGATGCAAAACGCCAGATGATATCTTTAGGGTGCCTAAATTCAACAAACGTTATCACAAGTCTTTCGTCCCTTAGGATTACTAACCGTATCGTCAATATGTTAGTCACCTCGAACCTGAAGTGGGAATCGAATGGCCCGATTTCCAGAACCCAGAGATTGCGTCAGTCGGCGAGGTAGTTCTTTCAGGCCAACTTCGGTTCATTGCACGCCAGAATCGAGTATTGATAAGTATGGTCCAGAACCTATACTCTGCGATATCTAAGTTGGTCCCACTGATTTCTACCTGTTATTCCCGGGCCGGTTCTAATAAGCATGTAGGTCCCAAAGTCGACGAAGCAGCATATCCTCTACGGCTGCCAGCAGCGATGGGGGTGATTCCGTTCACCTTCGAATGCCCGATGAGAATGCCGAACGAGTTGCCCAAGCATACCAAACCCTGATCGAGAGTGGCGAGATCCGCGAGACTGTATCCCAGCTCCATGGCGTCTTTGTTCAACTCAATCACAAAAAGCTATACGTTATGCGTAATACCACCTCAACCAAGGATGCTCAGACCTTCGCTCAGCATGTCATCAAGCAGATTGAAGATAAACAGTCTGATCCAGCTGGCCAGGAGGATGCAGATCTGGCAGAGCGACAGGACATCATCCTCACCAACTTGAAGCTCCTCACCCCTGATCTCACAACCGACTTGTACATCATGTTGAACCAGGCGAAGAAAGCTAGTGATCACAGAGATCATCCGGACAAGACGGGCAAGATGAGGCGAAAGGCCACCAGCAAGAAGCAGAAGACCAAGGCCACTCGGGATGGGGGATCCGCAGATGCAACTGGTGACGGTGGCCACCCCGAATCCGACGATGGTACCGAGAATCGTAACCTCGAATCAGCCCGCACCACTGCCGGTGGTCCATCTCGTCAGCTGCCGCTCAACAGTCAAGCCAGTAGCCCGGTAAAACAATCTCTTCGTTCCCGCCAGATCTCCGGATCTAGTGGTGTTGGTGGCGATGCTGGCGCCTCATCCCAGCACTCGCAAGCTTCGGCCACCACCATTCAACGCCGACGTTCTAAGCAAAAGACTCGCTTTGTCATCAGCGACGACGACGAGGAGGATGAAGAGGCCGAAGATGGGCTTTAGAAGCGGGAGTGAGTGACTGGTAGGGGGGTAGGCAAGGTAGAAGGTAGAAAGCGGGTGTTTCTCGTCAACCAAGTCACTGGTGATGGACCGACCTTATGTATGTTGAAAGCATAGTATGTTTGTTGGAGGGTGGCACCAATAGGTGATAAAAGTTATTGATTTCGTTTATTCCATCCCCCTTCTCCTTTCGGCATCTCCACATAAACCTTTCATCATCATCCACCTCACATTCTCCTTCAACACCAGAAGGTTTCACCCGTCAGTAAGGCGCATCGCATCGCGGTGCTTCCCGACGTTGATTAATCTTTATTGCAATAATCTGCTATACTCTCCCCTTTCCGCTGTCAATTTTAGAGCTATTTTGCGCAAGTTACCGCCAGTTAAGTGCACGATCTGTGGAGTCTAGCACGAGGCGCGGGTAGGTCATGCTTTACTACCAGGTATCTTTAGGTTTCTTACCTTCTGAACAGACTTGCTCTCCTCGCCGCGGAACCGGTCACTATAGCTGGCCACAAGTATCCCAAAATTCATAAAAGCTTCTCCAGGCTACATGCACCCAGAACTTTAATGTCTTCAGGCACCCCAGCCCACAAAGCAGAACGAGAGTCAATGGCTCAGCAACCGGTGACCCAGAACCAGGGAGTCCAGAACCCAGTGGCTCAGGATATCCAGCATCCGGTGACTCATAACCAGGGAGTCCAGAACCCAGTGGCTCAGCACCTGGTGGTTAAGGATCCTCAGAACAAAGAGCCAGAGAGTGAGTGTCCAGATGATGAGTCTTCAGAAGATGAGTATTCAGAGGATGAAGATCAGCACCCAGTGGTCGGGATCTCAGCGGTTGTAACGCCTTCTACCCATGGCTTTGAGACCAAACAGCCGCTTTTTCCTTTGTCTCGCAGAGGCGCTCCTAGCAGAGGCAGGAATCCCACGACACGCCGAGCTAAGGATTGCCCAAAGCAGAAGGCTCTAAATGAGGCTCTAAAGACCAAAGTGATGCGGATAAGGTGGTTGCTCGAAAGATGAAAAAGTACTGGGATCAGCACTCGGCTGAGTTTCCTGAAGAAATGAAGGATTCCTTCATCTCAGCCTTCCAAAAGATCAGAAAAACAGCAAGCAACGCGAAAAGCCCAAGCAACCACATGATCTGGAAGAACACCCTCAGCTCCTGTAAAGAGGACCTAGACTGGGCTAAGTGGATTGTGCTTCGTGCTGTCTACTACGACCCTGTTGCGAACAGCAAGGAACCCGGTGAACAAATGTTTAGGGCCAACTTCATGAAGAATGAGGTATCGAAGAGAATTCAGCAACGTTACCCCGGGGTGAATGTCTTCACCGCAAAGGTGCCTAATGATCTATCGGCACCTCGACCGAGTACTTGGCCAATGATTGGCGACACTGATGGTTTCCAGACAGTCAAAGAAGAAACACCCATTATACCAAGATCAAGATCAGAAACAGTTGCACCGCCGGGTGGTATTGCTCTCCCTGGCAAATCAAGTGCCGGTGTTAAGCGAAAGCTGAACAACTCAAGCGCGGTCGAAACTGCCACCCCTGCTAAAGTCCCTCGCTTCACGAGCCGTTTACAAAATGCAGAAGAAGAAATTGAAGAAGATGAATACTTAGAGAAGTACAACCGACATCGCTCCCTTCAACAGAGAAAGCCTGAATCATTCGAACCACGGCCCGCGGGACATCAAATGAGCTCTGTCACCCAGGGTATTGGCAACAAATTTGAGCCTCCACTGCAGAATCTCGAGAAAAAGGCTCAGCGTCACCCAGCAGCCGTTAAGGACCTGCAAGTGGTAAAGACCGCCACTGGCAAAATAATTGAGCCTCCACTGCAGAATCTCGAGAAAAAGGCTCAGCGCTACCCAGCAGCCTTTAAGGACGTTCGAATGGTAAAGACCTCTACTGGCAACAAATTTGAGCCTTTGATGCAGACTCTTGCCGAAGAGTACCAGAATCACCCAGCGGCCGTTGAGAACCGGCTGGTTGCAAGGACCACCGAGCATGTTAAAAATGAACTTGGGTTTACCACCAAGGACGATCTTCTGCTGTACTGTGAATCTGTGATAGGGTTGAGGGGTCAAAAGAGGCTTCAGCCTCAAGGCCACAAAGGCAAAGAACACCAAAAAAAACACATACGGGCAAAATACTCGTCGCCCTCACTGTCTTCTGCTGTACATCTGCCAACAGATGCGGGATAACATGGTTGTTCCTCAAAACATCTTGGGTTGAAGTATTAGTATGACGCTCTAACCAACTGAGCTACGGAAGCCGTCTGATTCGATGACTCCCCTGTTGAAGCAATGGCCTCATGTTGCGAACGCTCTGGAGATGGGGAGCCAGGACGTGGATTTGAGCGTATGGAGCACGGATCATCAGGCAATATCGACTTGGAGTACCGAGATCAAGTTTACCGACTGTTTGAGCGCCATGTTATGAGACGCCATTCGTAGAATGAGAGGGCAGACAAGGGCTGTCGTGATGGTCTATAAAACTTGGTAAGACAGTAGAACCTGTATCTGATAAACTGATCTGCCTCTAAAGACAGCAAGTCCTGGACAAAGTCAAATTGATGGCCTGTTCCCGCGAGATGCAGTAGCATGTACGTCAGAGTCAATTTCCAATTCTCTTTTTCACAGACTTGCGATAATCAAGACAGTCGATACATCCTTATCAATCTCTTGTAGCAAAAACACTAGCATTATGACTTGTCACTACCTCACAGCTAGCCTCCATCCTTTACAGATCGACACCTGGATTCTCATCCTCTTTCTTATCCAGTCCAATAAGAGTGTAATTCTGACTCCAGTATTCGAGACCAAGACTATCTTGATTCTCATCCGTGAATACAGCCTGGAAAGAAAACACTTTCTTGGTCGCGACTTTGTCGGCAAATGGTTCAAGCATCGACTTGGAGTTGTGAAATCGGAACTTGTACTTGTGGTCAGACAGATAGATGTCATCGACAAAGTGACTGATATCAGAGCTGAGCTTATTCAGACGATCAGGTTCACAATACCAAGTGAAGTCGAACTTGCGTGAGAGGTTGTCGGGAATGTCGCCCTCCCATGTGATGGTAATCTCTTTGCTGACATCGATGGGCTCGGAGGGGTTGGGGCCAGTGAACTTGAAGGCATGAGCTGCGGGGAGAGCAGCTAGAAGGGTGGTGAAGAAAGTCTTGGTCTGCATTGCGAAACCGTGTCTAGTGAATGGACTTGCGAGATGCCGTCAAGGTAAAAGGCTGATATTGATGCTTTATGTCTCGCAAATGATGCTTAAATTGATGCCTGAAACCTCATCAAGGATTACGCAAGTGATGGGCGAGTATTTATTAGCTTTTGCCGAGTGGCACGATATGAGTCTCGGCTATTGCCATTTGCAGATGGTGGCTGTAGGATTCGGATGCTGGTATCTAAATGTCAAAGCTCAATTCCCAATGCCATGCCACTAAGACTCAAGGCTGTGCATGGCTGTGCACAGATGCGTAATATTATTGGCTACACTAAACTGCCCTCATTCGGAGCAGGGTTTTTCCTTTTCAGTGGCATTTTCAACTATACATCTCCGAAGTCGAGACTTTGCTGTGGTCTTGGCGCGGCATGCCACGGATACCACCTTTAAGCTTAATCTTATTTGTCCTTGCGTAGAGCGGACCAATCACAACGTGTCAGCGTCGAATGCATTATGTGTTGGGTTTAAATTACCCCGACCGGGTGCATAACGGCGGGCGCGATGTTTGACCGGGTTTCTACAATAAATAGAACGCTGACTGCCGATAGAAAGACAGCAAGTTTTACGACTCTTTAATTATACAAATTGCGACGCACTCTTTCATACTTATCATCTCAAAATCTACACCTTAGACTTCGGTCAGAAACGCCAACATGAACAAGGCCAAACAATCTGCCGATCCGGAAGAGACACCTGACATTGTGCCCAAGTACCCTCTCACCGGTAAAGCAGCCGAGGAGGACTATCAGAAACAACTCGCCCTCCTCGAGCAGCAGAATAAAATAAGACTCGAGAAAACTCGAGAAGGGAAATCTTCCAACTCGTCAACACAAAACACCGATCGTCGCACCTAGGCATGGGGCTCCTTTGCCCGCAACGGATGGTGCGGTATTACTGTGCTGGAAGGGAATTCGTTCAAGCCCTGGCGGGAGCAATCCCATTGCCCTCTGATTCATCTTTTTGGCGATATATTGTTCGATATTCTTTTGTGGTTCGTCCAGGTTGGGTGCGGTCCAAAGCTTCCATGTCATTCTCACGGAGACTCATTTTTGGACGGGATGATAAGAGAGCGAAAGGTGAGGCTACTGTATCTTATCGGAAACATGCTATTGGCCAATTCTCAGTTCACCTGCTCATCCTCTCAATAACGTGTGCAAGCAACGAACATCACATTATGAAACCGAGGTGATACATGCTAGACATGAAGGAATCAAGTACCTGGCTTGTATTGAAATGTCCTTCTGGCAACCAATGAGCCGCGTAATGCATTGCTTCATGTCTTAATGAGTCTGACTAACACTGTCTGAAATCTTCTCCAGTCTTGCAAGTCTTCCTCGTTCTCCTCGAAATCAAGGGTGCTGTTGCCAGACGGTCTGTCATCCAATTATAAGGCCTGGTTCCGTGGTCTAGTTGGTTATGGCATCTCGTTAACACCGAGAAGGTCCCCGGTTCGATCCCGGGCGGAACCACATTTTTGCTCATATCCTACTATTTTATCAATTGGCTGTGATTCCCTAGACTGGCTCAAGGCTGTATGGAGGCAAGACATTTTTGGTGTTCCTCTTGATATTACAATATTGCTCTTCTGACTTAACTGTGTTTTATACCAAAATAAAACATAAAGTCTTTCAGCTCCACGGGAGCACTACAAGGTTGCTCACATATGTCAGAGAAGAACAAATCCTCATACTTACCAGAATCACTATAATATATTCCAAGAGTTATTAATATCTTAAACCCCTTGTAAAAGGCTTGTTTTAGAAAGCAGAACTTGTAAAGTATAGGGTAGGAAACTACCTTATTAACAAAGATATGCTTTAAGATAAGGTGCGATAAGATAAACGCGCAGCCACTTTTGTACATCGCCCCACAACCTTCTAAGAAACGAATTAGTGCCTCAACTCCGCGCTGCCTTGAAACAACAACACAAATGCGACATCGCAAAGCATAGCCTCTCTTGTTTAACTTGCGCGGCCACTCACATCCTAAAGAATCACGTGTCTTATCACTTCACGTCCACTCAAAACCATCTGCCTTTTCCTTTTTATCATCCACAATCTTTCACTTTCTCCCGCTTCTCCTCATAACTCATGCAGCCATGACCATGTCGCCTTCAACTGTTGCCGCCGAGAGCGAGACCGCAGTTCCAGCTCCATTCAACAAAATCGGTGGTGATTCCGTTCAGACTTACTTCCAACGCATCCGCAAAGCCTGCGGCAAGTGGCCATGGGAACTCTTCGACGAGGAACGTCTGTCTCCCCATTGGACTGTATACTTGCTTCAGAAGTTGCACCAGGCTATCAAGCTTGCGCAGTCCTCACCTAAGATTTCGCTCACGCTTGTAATGAAACATTTGGAATCTATTGTCGAGAAGGGAGGCGCGTACTCCAAACTCAAGGGCCGAGATATCACATCGACAATCTAGTGGATTGGAGAGAAGAAAGAGGCCCTATCCAAACAGACTCCTTCCAACAAGAAACAAAGGAAAACGACCGAAAAAGAAAGCCGAAACGAAGCTAGCCGAAAGTCTGTACACTCTGAAGAGCAAGAAAGTCGAGCAAACAATTCCCAGAAGCCTAGTGCCGGTCTTCCGCGCACCGGAGACGGAGATAGCGCCAAGAGTAGTGATGCTACTCTGGTTCACGATAAAATCGTCGTCGCGCCTTCACCAAGTCCGCCACCTCGACCCAGAGTCTACCAGAACGATGATCGCGATATTGCAACCACACCTTTCATTGACCTGACCAAGTCTCCGTCTCCCGAACCACTCGGTAATGGGCTTACCGAGAGCCAGCCAACAGGGGATGCAAGTCGGCGTAAAAAGAGAAAAGCTGCGAGTGAAGTCACAACTGGTAGCGTCCCTGCGCCAAAGCGGCAAAAGAAATCATCTAAGACTATTTCTACGCCCAGTGCTACGCGTGGGGCGGGCCACCAAGATGTGAGAAAAAAGGACATCACGGATGATGAGGTAAAACTGTGTCTTCATTACCATCAAGCACATTATTGACTGATATTTTGCTATAGAACGCCCACATCTCACGGTTGATCAGCAAGACTATCGCCATTCGAAACGAGGCCGACTGCATCAACGCCCAGCAGAACGAGAATGAAAAACGACTGAAATCATTGAACTCCTCGCGACAACTGCTTCAACAAGAACTCAACACCGCACAGAATGACTTGACCAGAATCCGACAGGACATACAGGACAGCGCTACTATCCGAGGCTCTATCCTCCGAATCATCCAGCGCCGAACCTCTGAAAATGTTGATGGCTGGAACATGGCCCTCGAACGCTGCGACAAGTCTTTGAAAATATTTAGAGATGACTCCAAAAAGACTACTGAGCTCTTGAATAAAAAGAAGCAAGACCTCAAGAATGTTGATGAGATGGTTGGTCTGGCGAAACGAGAGACAGAGAAATGTGCTCAACAGGCCAAGAAGTTGGCTGCGCAGCTGGAAGGATTGACTCGCAGTAAAACCGGTTCTGATGTTCTATAAGTCATGGATGACATGGTACCTTTGGAACTGGCGAGCCTTGGTGGAGAGAAGCTGACAGAGCTGGAGCGACTGGTGGTTCCGGCCGTAGGAGAGAACGAAGGGGACATTAAGATGGGCGAGGAATGAGTACCCAGTGGAGCCAGTGTAAGCGGGTACTTTGAATGGTGTGGCAATATGGGATTCATGCTCTTGATATTGAGACAAGCAATGGTCTTCAGGGAGTGCAGTCTCATGAACTTAGCTACCTGAAAATACTGCGACAGAAACACTGGAAGTTGAGACCATTGCCCATCACAAAGCTCATCATTCATCTGGGCGGCAAACAGTCCAGTAGCTCTTAATCGTTTTTACCAATGTCTCCCATGCTATGCTAGCAGTATATAAGAAATTAGAGACGCATTAAACCTGCCACGTGCCGTTATCTCGTGGTTAGATCCAGCCAAGTGTTTCAAGGCGGGAATATCACCAGTGCCCCGCCCAACGCGGTAAAATGCTCAGCACATAAAATCAGACACAAACTGACCAACAAAACGAAAACAAAACGAAATTAAGTCTTTTAGATACAAAAAGAACATCGACAACGGCAGGATTCGAACCTACGCGTGCGAACACAATGCCTATGATGTCTCGGAAGAGATAGCAGGGCATCGCCTTAACCACTCGGCCACGTTGTCTTATCTTATCGATGAGGTTTTCGCATGCAACAAGCCTCTATCAGAAGACGCAACAGACATGGGTTGTTATTTTATCCACCTTCCAGAAAAGGCGTTTTGATGGGGCATTTATCAGACGTGCATATCAAAGTCTTGATCTTATGATGATCAGCAACCTCGGTATTGCAATATGTCTGGGGTTACACTCATCCTCAGAACCGCATATGCTCTTAGTGGATGAGTTGTTTTTCCATGCCCCGGCTGCCGTTGTTTGCGTGGCACCTCCACTTTGTGCATGCGACCATCATGTTATACACGCAATAATTTCTATTATTATCGATCATACGGACAAGAGCATCCACGTACCTTGGTTTCCATAGTTGACAGCTGCCAAGATGTCTGATAACCCAACAACGCCTGAAGTCCAGGTGGACGAAAACACCACCGACTCTGAGTCTGTCTTCAGCGCTGACTCCGTGGGAGCGACTACATCCATGGCTAGCAGCGTGCTCAATTACAAATGGAAACATGGTCGGCGATACCACAGTGATCGTGCAGGACAGTACAGTTTTCCCAACGACGACCAAGAGCAGGATCGCCTTGACATGATTCACCACGTCTTTTGCCGAACTGTAAAGGATCGATTGTTCCTAGCTCCCATAGACCCAGAGGGACTGAATGTTCTTGATATAGGGACAGGAACAGGAATCTGGGCGATCCAATTTGGAGACGAGCATCCCTCTGCGACTGTGGTCGGAAATGACCTAAGCCCCATACAACCAGACTGGGTTCCTCCGAATGTCAAATTCATCGTTGACGACGTTGAAGCGGAATGGGTTGAACCGATCCCATATGATTACATCCACTGCAGATACATGGCTGGGTCAATCAAGGATTGGCCTCGACTACTGCGACAAGCATACGCCAACTTGAAGCCGGGCGGCTGGATCGAGCTTCAAGAAACAGCCAATACGCTCTATTCCGAGGATGACTCGCTCAAGCCCGACAACGCGTTGGTCCAGATGATGGACCATCTAAAGCTAGCCTGCGATAAGATTGGAAGAACTATGGACCCTGCGCCGTCTTTCCAAGAATGGGCTAAGGAAGCTGGTTTCGCTAGTGTCAAAGAGGAGCGATTCAAGCTTCCAATCGGGCCATGGCCTAAAGATGAACGACTCAAGGAAATTGGAACTTTGATGGGAGTCAACATGAGAGAGGGTGTAGCTGCATTTACGGCCGTTCTGTTTACTGATGTCCTGGGATGGTCGCGCGAGGAGGTTGAGCTTTTCAATGCGCGTGTCAGAGAGGCATCACGCGATAGATCTGTGCATCCGATGTTTGATTGCTTAATAGTCACTGGCCAGAAGCCAAAGGAATAAGATGAATCATACTTTCATACTATATGAAATATATAAAGAACAAATTTCCAGCAAAATCATTCACTTGGTTTTACTTCCAGATGCACCGGGCAGGCTCCCCCGCGAAATCCCAGGACTGCTTGTGGGCTCGGTATATGTAAACCCCGAATGTTTCACGAGTCATTGAAAATCGAGTCAGCAACAGCGCTTTTCCGCCCATTCACAAGCAACAACTATCACTTCTCGATGGTAGAATACCCCGGTTTTGCTACTTGGACGGAGTCTTCTTCAGACCCCCGAATCGTGGGGTAGTCCAAATGTCGACTAGTCTCCGCGGCATTGAACTGGGAACATGGGGTAACTTTACCGCAACAAGGTTAAGCCCTTGACCGATGGAACTTTGCGATCCTACCGGGGATCTGCCCATGCTACATTATCCGGGGATACGTCGAAAATAGGTCTCTTTTGCGTATCAAGGGACAGGATATTCGTTCCCGTGAGCAGTTACCGTCTGGCCGAATCTGGGGATTTTCTATGCTGATCTTAGCTAGTCTTGTGTATTCCTCGGAGTAGATAGCTTGTCCAATGAGTCGGTCTCTTAGTGAGGAGAGGAGTAAATGCATGGCTTTGCTAACGATGATCACTTCGGGCTTTATGCCACTGATGGAGTATTATATATCAGAGGAAATACAATGATTTCTCTTACGTAGTTGGCTGTTTGTTTGCGGTTGCCAATTGACATCTCGTTCTCTGACCTACCCCCACTACGCTAAGCCTGAGAGGCATTTTGTGACCATGCTCTCCTCAAACCTTTCCGCCATGTCGTTTGCTTTCATGTTTCAGGGCTTCCAAAGCGTGCTTGGGAAGCCCACTTGCACAGACCATACATTCCGCTCCGTAGAGCTCGCCAATGCCAAGATTCTGTCCATCAGCACCAATCTCACCAACGCCGAGCTGCCGTCGTTCCCCACCAACGAATGGCCCAACAACTCAACTGATCCATTTCCCGTGTGTCAAGTCACGGTCCAGTACACGCACCCGGGCTGGAATGACACCATCAACACATACGTAACACTGCCAGTGTCAGGCTGGAACGGGAGATTTGTTGGTGTAGGCGGCGGCGGTTGGTCAACGGGGGACATTCCCGACCTTGCACAACCTGCCTCCAACGGATATGCCGCTGCCACTACGGATGGTGGCCACCTCTTAGCTAACAGACAGGAGTTGGACTGGGCGTTGGATAGCACTGGAAACCTCAACTGGCCTGCCTTGCAGAACTTTGCAGCTGTCTCTCTGGACGATGCAGCGACGTTGGGAAAAGCCGTGACAGCGGCTTATTATGGAAAGAAGCCAAAGTACTCGTACTGGAACGTAAGCACCTCATGCTCTTTGGAGATGAACTTCACTGATGACTTCTAGGGATGTTCTACAGGTGGACGACAAGGCCATATGATGGCGCAGAGATATCCGACTCAGTATAATGGCGTTCTTGCTACTGCTTCTGCTTTCAACTGGGATAAGTTCGTAACATCGGAGTACTGGCCGCAAGTTGTTATGCACAAACTCGGTACGAATACCCTGGCTCAAATGTAAGAAAACTAAGCTAATCTTGTATAGGCTATTACCCTCCTATCTGCGAGCTCAACGCTATTACCAAGGCTGCCATCGATGCGTGTGACGAACTTGATGGAGTCAAACATGGCGTCATCTCGAGCCCAGATCTCTGCAAGTTTGATCCCAAGTCTGTCGTTGGTAAATCTGTAGAATGTACCAACCCATCCGGCACAATCAAGATTTCCAAGAAGGGTGCTGAGGTCGCTCGCTTGACATGGCGCGGACCAGAGACAGAAGACGGCAAGTTTCTCTGGTATGGTCTTGATCGTGGTGCGGACTTGAGTGGTCTTGCCAACACAACATGCACATCGTTGAAGGACTGCACTTCAAGTCCCTTCGCCATTGCTCAAGACTGGCTCATCACTTTCCTCCTTCAAGACCAGTCGGCTAGTCTGGATAAACTGTCCCACGAAGAGTACAGCAAGCTGTTCCGGCAATCCGTCAACCGGTTTGCCTCAGTCATGGGCACATCAGACCCGGATCTGACGGACTTCAAGAAAGCAGGAGGAAAGTTGATTTCGTGGCACGGAACAGCAGATCAACTCATCCCACACAAAGGATCTGTAGATTACTATAAGCGTGTTCTTGAAGAAGACTCCAGCGCGACGGATTATTACAGATTCTTTGAAGCACCTGGTGTCGGGCACTGTAAAGGTGGTGATGGATGGTATCCTGGAAGTGCCTTTGAGGCTCTTGTCAAGTGGGTTGAGCATGGTAAAGCGCCCGAGACTCTGTATGCGGAGACTGTTGGCACGGAAAAGCGACGAGCTATTGAGCTATGCGCTTATCCGAAGCGGCTGACCTACAAGGGCGGCAACCCAGACGTCGCATCCTCTTTTACTTGCAAGTAAACACATCGCTTTCATAAATTATTACAAATTATATATATCCAACACATGAAAGAATCTACGCGAAGCTATCAAGCCTAGCCTGCGATCGTCTTGCCTCCTCCTCGTTGCTGTGATGCATATGAATGGTAGTGTTAACAGTGATACCAGGAGTTTTATCACTGGTCGTACTTCGTCCCGCCACTGAATGCGCAGACTCCTTGAACAGTTCGTCCTGTGAATCGTTGTCGAGCTTTTGTGTACCGCCCATGACGTTTGTGACGATTCGGCTTTGGTTCGTTCGTCGGGATCGTGGTTGGCCAGTAGAGGAGAGCTCGTAGCGTCCGTAGTTGGAACCTGATCGGGCGGAAGACATTTGGCCGAGGAAGAGTGTTCGCAGAGCTAGGCGGTTTGTTAGTGGGCTGGAGATGATGGAGAGGATGGGACGTACGTGGGAGACAGGTTGCGATAATGGCGACGGCTGTTTCGATCATGGAGACGGTGCATGTCAACATGGTTTCGTTCTTCTTGGAGTAGTAGGCTCGAATGACTGGAGATGTTAGCAGAGCTCGTGGTAGCCAGGTTGGAGGACGCACTGCTTGCGATGACGACTAAGAAACCGAGGGCAAAGATAGCTGCGACACCGATCTTCTGCTTTGTCTTCATCTGGAGCTTCATAACCATTGTGATGGGAAGACTGATGGCTGCGATATGTTAGTCGGGCAACTTGATTCGTATCGTCTCAACATACTAATGACGTCGGTACCGATGTTGACTGTTTGGTGGTTAGCATTGCGCATAGAGACTCCAAGAAAAGGAAAACATACGGATAACGGTTAACCAATAGTTCTTCTCTGCCTCCTTCGGGTCGCACTGATCTGTAAAATCATCAGCATATGTAGTGTCAATCGAGAAAGATATGACAAACAGTTTGGATCTTGCGACCATCTCTTGTCATGCGGGAAGCATTGGAAAATGATATGGAAGAAGATGGTAGCCCAGAAAATCACCAAGAGACCAAGAGTGACGTTGTAAATAATCTGCAGTTTTGTGCCGGGCGCAGCAAGTCGTTTGTAGAAGAGAACCAGAGCAATCTTGATGGCCCATAACGAGGTGACGTAAAGAATCGACCCGGGAACAATCATCTTGTAGGCTGTTAGTAAATGTCACTCGTGCGATCAAGAGACATCAACTCACCTTCATGATCTGAATAAAGTCATCGCGAGAAGCATTCGCCATATCCGCCATTCCCAAATTCCACATATGCTGTTGAATGATCAAATCACCGATCAAACAACACGCCGCCAGGATAATGAGTCCATCGTCGATCGCCAACAGTCCAAGCTTGCGCACACGAACCCATATTCTCAAAATCAGAAAGATGCACGCAATGACGGTACAAATGTACCACGAAATCTAAATCATCATCAGCAAAAAACATCACCATGCCCTCGTCCAAAGTATAAACTTACAACTTGTCCCAGACCCTCAGCCATTGCGACGTTGATCTGATCTGATCTGCAAAACAACCCAGCACAGAATGCAAGGCAAGGTGGGAATGCAGCAAGACTTATTTCTTACCGAAGGATCCGGAACCACCAAAACCCAAGGCCCCCCTGATCAACAGGACCCGTGGACTCGGTCCTTGGTATCAGCTCATTGTGTAAGAGATTGTCACAGTGAGATTCCAGAAGCCGCTACTACTGTGGAGAGTCGGCGACAGACTTGTCTCTAGCTCCGAAGTCAAAAGGGCACCAAATGGGGATTTTACGCGGTGATATCCAGTCATGATGGACTTGTGCACCTGAGCTAGTGGCGCGGAAAGAAAAACCTCGGAACAACAAGGTGGACACTGAGCACAAATATTGGCTGTGACTACATCTCGTAAGGTGCTGTTCATTAGTGTCTTGTTTTTGCTAATATCATGACTCAAGTGACATTGAGCGGAATTAGCAGCAAAGGCGTTGGGCTGACGTCCGTGTGTTTGGATTGGTTGGTATGATATGCAAGGGACGTGTTTGTCGGCGCCGAGAGGGGATTCCCGTAACCTTCTGCCTCGGGATGTGCCTCGGAGGATCGTCGTAAGGGTTCCAGTCCGATGCGAGAGATCTGTGCTTGCTGATTATCAAGCTCGGTCGGCGAACTGGCCCTGCAGCGATTGACCAGGGGCAGCTTGGCCGATCACTTCCTATCCTGGAGAACAGTCTCAACCATCAAGGAACTGTCAATCCACAAATTCCGTCATTTTGCGCTGATGGATAAGCGATGTGGGATCGTACACCGAGCCTCGGATCCATCTGGCATCAAAAGATCAGCGTGAAATGTCCACTGTGATGCTATCAACGGCAGAGGCTTGCAACTAACAGAGTTGGTCGTGAAGCCGCTCAACCTCGACCCTACGCAGTATATCCGGCGTTTCTTTTCAATAGTCTCACCAGCCTCCCGCTCTTCCCGTGAACCCCTTTTTTACTCCCCGACGTCTTTTTTTCCGTTCCTAACTCGAGATTTTACAGGCATTCTGGATCCATGACTCGGATCATGCATGACAAAATCGACCGGTGCACGTTCCGCGAAACTCTACTATAGTGCATGTTCCGGCTGTGTCCTACTGAATACAGTTAGAGGCCCCAGCACTAGAGGGCCCTGGTTCCACTGCCGAGACCGCTCAGGCGTCTCTTTGTAGCTAAGCGTCCGCCTCTCGGAAATTCTTCGTCTGTGATATAGGCGAATCGAATTATAGCAAGCATCTTCTGGTGAATAAAACCAAAAGCTGCGGGAACTTCTGTCCACTCATTCTTCAAGCTTTTCTCGTGTCTCAGTCGATCTTCACCTCTTTCCGTCCCGTCACATCACATTCCTCATCATGGGCCTCAGCAGCATGTTCACAACGACAGGTTTAATCCTGGCCGCCACGTGTCTTGTCCCTGTGACTGCGAAGCCGCCTCAACCTCCCTGTCCTCCAATTCCGCACGCTGCTCTCCCTCAGGGTGACATCCAAGGTTTCCGTGACAAGCACTGTAACGCTGTTTATCTTGGTGTTCCTTTTGCTGCGTCCACTGGTGGCCAGAACAGGTAGGTCATTTAATTGCTTGTTTCACGTTTTGATGAGCTGACACTGGTGTAGATGGAAGGCTCCTCAGGACCTCCCCAAGTCTCGTTCCAAGTTCCAGGCTACGTCATATGGTGCGACATGCCCTCAAGCCATCTCAAACGATGCCTTTACTCGCCAAGATGAGGATTGTCTGAACCTTAACATCTGGGCCCCATCCAAGGGCAAGAACATGCCTGTCAGCCCTACCCTGCCCTCCCGCATATTGTTCCGAGACATAACTGACACCCACTAGG
>JAAQPF010000190.1:0-73731 GCA_013396165.1 Fusarium globosum | reverse complement strand
AAGCTTTATTAAATAAGTCATAACGGTTTTAAATATAAAGCGAAACTTCTTTATACACTTAAGAAATTCGAGTTTTTAATTTTAGTGTATTATTAATTCCTAACTATGGATATTCCCAAGGTCACCAAGCCGTTTTCATCCCCCTAGATGTACCACATTCCTCACCATCATCCGGTTTAGGTACCATGCTGCCTCTCTCATCGCCAGTCAATTGCCTTGTGGCTTGGGCAAAGGTAAAGGCCGGGGTCTTGGCTTAGGCGTTGGTCGCGGCTGAGACTGTGGCTGGGACTCAGAACGATCCGGAGCCAGAGGAGGTCGTGGTCTCGGCTTGGGACGGGGCTTAGGTTGAGGTTGAGACATGTTGTAAAATGTTGTTGAAACTTTTTTATGTTTGAAGTGGTAGACGCTTGAGTGTGTAAGATGGTGATCGAGTTTTTGTTGGGGGAGGGAGATTGCGGGAGCTGTGGAGCTTTATATAGGCACTTTTCTGCTTGAATGTGATACGCAGAGCGTTGACTCACTTGTTGATCAGTCTCAATATTCTCATCATTTAAGTGAAGCGACACGGGGAATTTCACTTGCAAAGAGACTACCCTTGCTGTTGATAACGACAAGTGGCGGGAAATTGGGGGGTTCAGTGACGGAGAGACTGACGTGGGACAGGGCGAGCATGAAGCACGATGAATCAAAGAAGCGATTCACTGCGGACTGGTGAGTCGCTTTTGTCAAGCCTCGAGTCTCGGTACATGACCTCGCATACGTGACCAAAGTATGGATGTGCTGGCTGTTTCACTGACCTACAGCCTTTGATATTGTAACGTGTTCGCTAATATTCCTCAAACCAACATCTTATGATCAACTCTATTGTTTAAAGTGAAGTTGTTGGATTTTCCATCAAGATGTTGGGAAAGCTACTCAATAGAGTGCAGAAAGGCGGGTTTTTATTGAGCCTTGCAGTAGTTGATTTCGGGTGTCATCATACGGAAATTGACATGGCTTTTCATAGTGAACCCCTTTTTCGCTTCATTCATGATACTTGGGAAGAGTCGTGAAGCATTTTATGAAAGTCTGTTCATTGGCTGTCCAATATTCATATTGAGAAGCTTGATAATAGCTACCATTACCACCATCAACAACCAAGGCCAAGCCTAGCTGTCACGGGTTGCCTGTGTACACGTAGTGTTGGCCGGTGCTGCCATCCTACCAATGTTCACGTCAACGTTTACTCTTTCCTGTGGTCAACACAACTGTCTGGCGGTGGCAGCGTCTGTTGATCTTGTCAGAATTCGCAGTCACTGTCTCCTCAGCCAGTGGTATACCCATCTTCGCTTGACAGTGGCAGCTCGAAATGCCTCCCTTTTATTCGATTCCGCGCTTCCAGATTTCTTCTTTCTCTTCTTTCCTTCTCATCAACCCAACACTCAACTCTTCTATCAACAACTCACTTCAAACCCCAACTACCACTCTTCTATCAACACTCATCTTACTTCTATCACAACCATACCTCCCCACCTCTTACCAACCATCCGCAATCATGTGTTACCACCTTGTGACCACCACCTACTGCCTCCGCTGCGGTGCGGTTGTCAAGGTGAATGAACGGGACCTCAAGTGTGATCAACGACGACAGAACCGAATGTCATGGCATACTCCTCTTACGACCAGCCACAGAACGAACTCTGCCCATTGGGCCGAAGGCCGTGATTGCAAGTACGAGTACGAGGTGTACCGCCACGCCCGTGAAAACGGCATTCCTTATCCCATCCCGAATCCGCCGTTTAATTGAACAGGGGTGGCAACTCTGCTGAGCCTTTGGCAAAGATCCGATTGGAATGCATGCACGAAGGACGAGTTGATACAAGAAAACGAATAAAGCACAAAAACAGATGAAAACTACAAAACCCCGACAAAAAAAAAAGCAACCAACGCAAGAAGCATCAGAAGATCGGTGCGCCATCGGAGAAGAGCTGATACACACACAGGCATGAACGACAAGTGACAAGTGGACACGAAAAATTCGAAAACACCAAAAAAAGACGAAAAACATAAAACCTAACAAAAAAATAACACCAAAAAAAAAGAGGCACTGGAAGCGGAGGGAACATATCTTAGCCTAGAAAACAACAAAATACCAAAAAAAAAATTTAAAACCAAAAAACGAAATCATGTGCTGCTAAAGGTGATAAATGTGCTCTGCGTAAATAAATGGTGTGTCCTGAAAAACGTCAGTGATGTGATCTTGCTTGCTGTTCCTGGCATCGTGTTCATTGAGACGTACAGTCCTTCGACCTTCCTTGGCGTTCAAGTTTCCAGCCAAGTCCCGGCACACAATAACAGAAGCGTGGTCTAGCTTGACATAAAGCCCGGTGGGGGAGCGATAGGGATGAAACTAATGGCCTGAAAGTACAAGCTAACATATTGGCTACGGGGTGAATCCTACTTACTTCCAACATCAAGAAAATACCGTTTATGGTCGATACCTCCGCAAGGCCCGCGCAAGATCACATATTCTCCGCAGTCGGTGGACTATTCCACTCTTGTTTTTGCTAGCGACGTTATCGTACTGGGATCCCTGTTCGACTCACCACCAAAGTTTCCCCGCAACAAACATCTCCAACTACCACGGCATCAGATCCACATATCCAATTGATAACAGAAGAGAAGCCTAAAAATGAGTATTCGATGTGAATTTCTCAATTTTCAGGCGCCATTGCAATGAACATGCTGCCAGTCGCCGTGGGCTGAAACCTCAGGGCCTGATGATAAGATCAGGATGTGATACTTGCGCTAAGACTTGTCCCCTGGTTCTTACGGTCGGAAGAAGAAATCGTGGCAACGATGCTCCATATCTATGAAATGTGTAGTGGTGCAGAATGTTATTAATCGACTCGATGGATTCTGGCGGCGATTTATGGTGGGTAATGGATGGTTTCTTGGTGTTGTTACTGGTGCTTATGACTACGACCTGAAGTCACTGACCATTGCCTCCTTTATTATGACAAGATGTAAGCGCTCTGAAGTTTACATGGTGGACGCATTCAATAACTACCAATAACCACATTTCAGACAAACACAAACAAGCAACACATCCGGCAACGTGCAACTGACTCCTCCCAACGGTAAAGGTTTGTATTGTGGAGAGTATATTGATGGTTTAAACCGTACAATTACATAGATATACTATAATTTAGTATCATAATTACCAGCTGCTCGTTTGGAGAGAAGTACGCTGCTTGACCTGCTCCTCACCTGCAGCTTCACCATCATAACGGACGCAACTAGCCGGACCAAATCCAGGGGTGGTTTCAAGCCGTGACAGGCAAAACCAGTCTCGACACAGCCTCCTTCGAATGATGAATCGTATGAACTGCCGGTTCAGTCCTCGCCCCATATGCCTGATTCTCCCCCGTTCCCAGATTGCGCAAATAGGCGGGATGTGCACCACCAGCGATGATCACACGGATTTTGTTCCCCTTGCGGAAAACATGTGCGCAGTCCACCAACGCAAGGTTCAGCGGCTCAGGACCTCTCGCAGGATCTAGGCGCTTATAAACATCACTTATACGTTTAGACTTTCCCCTGTTATTGACTTCGCTCAGGCGAACTAGTATATCCGCGTGTGGATTATCGGTGGCATGATGAAGCTCGATGGTAGGCTTGCCGCAGACTTCTAAATCTGTCTCGAGAGTTGCGGTATCGAATACCACAACATCGGAGCGTTTCGCGAGCTCGGTATCATTGTAGTTTGCGGGCTGAACATCGTCGAAAGGTCGAGGCATGCCGATAGGAGGAGTTGCGTTATTGGGGTTGAATGTAAAGGTCGAGACCGATGCAAGCTCAGGCTGTTCCTTGCTCAGGGTTTTGGGCGATAGGTAGAAGCTTTGTATGGACGAAGCAAGCGGAGGCCAGCTGGCCAAATCTCGCCATTCATTCAACCCTGTAACGAAAACTCGACAAGATGATGTTCTAGGAGCCGCGCCGCGACCAACGAGATAGTGATCAAAGAACTTTAAGCCCTCAATCAATGTTGGACCTTGTTGTGAGCCAAGGTGTGACCATGGGCCGACGGTTAGGAAAGTCGGTGCTCCTTGTTCCACGAGAACACGATGCTGGTCCATGACCATGGGCAAAACGCTATCGTTCCATCCTGTAGACTGCAAGACGGGAATCTTCACCTTTTGTAGTGCAACACTCTGATCAGCCCTCGACCAAAACGGAGTCGATGTATCACTTTGGCTGATCAATTCTTCCAGCCAAGGTGGCTCCTTATTCTGCAAATGGTCCTTTACACCGTCCATCAAAGGCAGAGAGTCATACACAGGCTTTAGTATCTGAGGTAATTTTCTGATGTACGGCAAGCCAGGAGTGATACCCCGCTTCGGAGCAGTCATCAAAGCCGCCCAGGCAATCATATGAGTTTCCATCGCCCCGGTGCCCCAAGTAAAAGCACCAAAGTCCACTGGGCCAGTACTAATAACAGCAGCTTTCATATCCGGCGGTGGGTCCGTCAGAATAGCCCACTGCGTATGCCCAAGGTACGATCCTCCGTACGTGGCGAAAGAACCAGTGTACCAAGGCTGTTCACGCATCCAAGCCACAGTCGCAAGACCATCCTGTGCTTCATGAACCGCGGGGACGATTTCCTGACCGTCGGAGGGATCTGTGCCTCTGCAGGCGGCGAGGAGGACTTGATAGCCTCGTGAAGCGAACATGCGTGCGTTTGAAAGAGCCATGAGCGGTGCGATACCGTAGGATGTGCGGATGAGAATTGTGCCGAGGGGAGGGATGGTTGGTTGATAGAGATTTGCCGCGAGTTTTACATCGCCGATTGGGATTTGGATGAATTTGGTTGTGTAGCTGCTTGTTTCTCCGGGGAGGCCGGACCACCATCCGAAGATGCGGTCGACGAAGAAGGTGATCCAGCCGCGCTCAACGGGCGGCATTGTGTCGTGATTTGAGTCAAGCTTGTGCGCTCACCTTGACCTTTTTAAGATGAATATGGCGTTTTTATATCATTACATGACGGTTCGGAATTTACGGATGTTCACCAAGGCAGCACTTATCAATGGCGGGATTGTCAGAGTTGCATTGTGGCTAGTGCTGACAAGTCGCCCGACCAATTGTTGGAGCCTTCAACCCCGCATTCGCGAAACATGACCTTCCGACTCCGAGCTCACCCAACGGAGCCCAAAGAGTGATTTATCTGGAAAAGCAAGGTAACAGGATGAGGTGAGTAGCCAAATGTCTTGTTGGGTCGGCTTTTCTAGTCTTTCCGTCTCCGATCTTTTGAATAACATTTGTTATTCATCGGCTGCAATGAATCCCTTTCCATCGTCATAAAGACTACAGTCTCGGCCGGTAGACTTCAATTTGTTATTTATAGACTTTCACGAAGTAAGAACTCATTTATCTTCCTCAGGCCCTGCAAATCACCCTCTACCGTTCCCGACAGCTCCTTGGGCACCCAGCCATTTGTATACCCCCCACCAAAGTCAGTCAGCCATGCGTTGTTCTTTTGGTCCACAAGTACATTAACGGGCTTCGCATCACCCCAGATAAGATCTGCAATATGCAGTTGCTGGAGTGTATCGTTGACCTGCTGGGCCCATGTTTGCTTAAGCTCCCTCGACGTACCCGATTCTGCTGCACAGCGCAAGGTTCTATGACCACAGTGGATGTGAGTCAAGAGCAAGCCGAAGACTCGGCCGGTGTCATCTCCAGCTAATCCAATGAGGCGTGAGATTCGGAGCGACTCATCCAGGTGGGCGTCGTGTATGCTTTTGTATCTGTCGAGCTCGTTCATGAAGGATTTCTCGTCTCCGTGTCTCATTGGCTTGAAAAAGGTGCTCTTTTCGCCTTTCAAAAGAACTTTAGAAGGCCTGTATGATGGCGGTCCATGGGTATTCCTCTTCCCCGGCAGTTGAATCTCCTTCGGATCATACCAAGCCCAAGGCGCGCAAGTCTCTTCCGGCAGGTAGACTCCAAAAATGGGTTTTATCTCGCTGCTGTTACTAGACGAAACAGCAACTAGCTTATCTCTATCCCCTCTGATGCAATATCTGCGAGTCTCAGGGAAGAGAAAGTGATGTAATGTCAAGAGTGTCGTGATCTCTAGAACTTATCTGAATTTAGGCAAAAGTGGCTCGATAATCCAGTCGTAAAGTCTTCGAGTGTGTACCCATCAAGCTCATAGTTATCGGCAACTTTCAAAAAGAACAAATATTTATTTTTCAAGGTCGGGGACTGGGAGAAGCTGTCCGCAGAGGCGTGAATGATGAACTGGCGGTAGTTGCACATTACTACAAACTCGGTGTCGGTATCCTTGGCACTAAAGGTGAATTCGAGCACGCTCCATGGCGGCTGTACTCTCGCATATAAAATCATGTCCATCTCGTTATATTTTAGAAGCGTAGAGAGCCAGGGATGTTAGGCCGTGGAGCCGTGGAGCCGTGGAGAGGAAAAAGTTGGGGTCGGCAAAAAATGAACAAACGGGATTCCTTTTTCTGCCCTATTGATTTATTTGTCAGCAATGCCACCCTCTACGCGAGCCATAAGTAAATAGAAAACACCAATTCTCGAACAACAACATTCTCACAAGCTACAATGGCAATTTCCAATAATAGGCCAGCTGCCAAATAACCATACTTTCTTATCACCAGGTCCCCAGTATCTGCTCAATACAATCCCCCCCACCAGCAATTTACCCTCACAATATTTCCCATCGCGTCTCTGTTCTGTGAGCTAAACACTTAGTTCCCCTTCGCCCCTTTCTCCTCATCCTTCAGAATCGCATTCACAGCAGCGAACAACGTCCGAACAAACACCTCATAGTCATACCTTGTAAACGGTCTCGTTGCCTCTTCGTCCTTATCCTTGGTCATCTTTTCCGCCATAGTATCAACATGCTTCTCGGTAGCCAACAGAACAATCTTCCGCGGCTTCCCGTGTTTCTTCTGTGCCTGTTTAAGTCTCGTCGCAATGCATCTCTTGATCAGCTCGGTAGTTCGTCGCTCTCTTACTTGGTCCTCGCATTCATAAATGGTTGTCAACCACTTTGCCTGCATGTATTCCTTGAGAATCCTGTTGTTGAGCGCCTCGGCTCTTGCCTGGCCTAACTCAAGTCTCAGAGTCTTGACTTCAGCTGCATCGTTGTTCTCATTCTGTGAAATCGAAGAAGGGCGGGTAGACTTCGTGGATGGATAAGACAGGTCTGGGTGTGTGTTAGCTCTGAGGGTAAGCACCTTGCCCTGACGATCAAGGAACGGGGAGTCTTCAACTCCATAGAATCTCCAGGCCAGGATAACAGTCCCGGCATTCTCAATCAAGTCAAACGAGTCCTTGTACATTGAAAAGATTGACAAAGAAGCTGATCGCGGCTGGCCGTCTTCAAGATTGCTCCTCAGCAACTTGTAGTACTCCACTTCCGATGTAACCACCATAGCCACCATACCAGCCTGAATACGCTCAATCGGAGCAACTGCGCAGAGACAAGGGGTCATGTCTGTGAGAGCCATGAGGCGCACATTGACGTTATTCCTGTAGGCGTCGAAGATGCATTTGACAAGTGTGTCAGTTGAAAGAGGCGGAAGTGGACGAGGGACTGCAAAAATGCCGTCATAGTCCTGGACGATGAGATTGTCGTCTCTGTAGACGTCGAGACTTCTAGGTAGCTCCATCACAGCGGTTGAAAGTTGCAGGGTTTGGAGGTGAGATGACTGTCTTGTCTTTGAAGATTTGTGCTCAGATTGAGTTGCAATTGTGTGTGGGGGCTGTATCCAAGCTTTCGGTATTTCTTTGATACTTATAATCTTTGTACTTTCTTGCCAGTTATATGAAAGAAGTCCATGTTCTGTCTTATATTTGTAGGCATAACTGCTGCAACTATTCGATGGAAGTAAGGTCAGAACAAAGGACAAGGTAATTGAGGATCTCTGAGCTGATAACGGGCTATGAACACATGAACGTAGGCTCCAATGCGTTGCGGACCAAGTAAGACTGCAATGGCACAGCCAGACCGCGTTCTGGTATACCCTTTGAGTCAGAAGCACCGAACAAGATGAAGTGCCACTGGAACAAGAAAACTGCCACTGCGACTGAATATGAGAATTAACAGATGTTCTACTTCCATATATAATGTTTTAATCCGGGATAGAAAGTCTTCGGTTCAAACATCTTGTCAACAACCTTCATCCGAGAAACCACTCTCTACTCACCATCAAGAACCTCTCACTACTACTCTTTACCAAAGATCAGTCAACCTTTCATCCCATCTGTCTGCCCATCATGGCTCCCTCCACACCCATCATCTACCCACCCAAAATGTCCCCCGGCATCCAGAACACCTTCAAGCACCACAACGCTCGCCCCCTCGAGGTCCGCGAGAAGCCCCTCTTCGTCATCGACGTCGCAACCGTCAAAGACACCGTCCGCGACTTCATAGCCTCCATGCCATCCACCGCCAACATCGACGTCGTCCACTTCGGCGCCGTCAAAGCCTGCGCCGCTAACCCCGTTACCGACGTGTACGACCAGCTGCGATGTGGTTTCGACTGTGCTTCCAAGGGCGAAGCCAAGCCCCTTGTTGACCGAGGTGTCAATCCCGCGCGTATCTCGCTTGGGAACTGCAATCTTCCTACCAATGAGCTGGAGTGGGGTATTGAAGTTGGTATTCAGTACTATGCTGTTGATAGCACCTCGCAGGTCCATCGGATGCTCGAGGCAGCTGGTCGTGTTGCGAAGCGTAAGGGTTGCGATGTGGACACTATTCTCGCTGACCTCAAGCCTTTCTGTCGTCTTGTCTGTTCTGGAAAGGGTTCCGACAAGCCATTCTCTGCCAAGTTCGGTGTCGATCCCGAAATGGCCTTCACTATCATCGAGGAAGCTCAGGCGCATGGTCTGACTTTCGTTGGTCTCTCTGGTCATCCCGGAACCCAGAACCTCGCTACTGACGCTTTCGTCCAGTTCGCGCAGCTCTTCCGTGGTGTCTTCGACCGTGTCAAGGCCGAACTCGGCATCACCATGACTCTGGCCAACATCGGTGGAGGATGGGCTGGTATCTCGACCAAGAATGCCCCCTCGTTCGTCGAATACAACAAACCCACCATCGACATCTTCTCGTCCGTCTTTGCCGACTGGCCTGTCAAGCTGATCCTCATGACCGAACCCGGACGCGCTTTCATCTCCAAAGCTGGATGGCTTCAGACCCATGTCATCAACGTCTCCAAGCATACCGCCGGTGATTCCGTCTCACGTGTCTTTCTCTCCGTCGGCACTCTCCACGGACTGAACGAGGCCAACAAGATTTCCTTCGAGTGGCACACGTCTGCTCCTTCTGAGAAGACGAAGCCTTGTGTTCTGTATGGTGCCAGCTGCGACAGCTCCGACATCATCCTTGGGAAGGACGCCAACGGCAAGGAGAAGACTGTTGCTCTTCCCGATGTCCTTGCTCCGGATCATCTTGTCTGGGTCTATGGTCCCGCTGCCTATGGGCCCGACTACTCGACTTCTTTCAACGGCGTTCCTCCCCCCAAGGTCATCTACATCAATTCCAAGGAGGGAATCACTTGCAAAACTCGAAGAGTCGGGTGCCGCACATGGGCGGTGTGAGACTGCATTCGGCATTTGTTTTTGCGAGACAAAGATATTAGAGACCTCAGACCCCAACCTACAGGAATAGGATACACACTTTAGACTTTCTCTATGCAGCGATAGCGCACTCCGAGTATTTAGGAAACTCCACAGTTGGCAGAAATGATTTATTGTCTTAAAAACTTCTTGTTCCCTAGAATCTGTGACGTTATGAATATACTGACAAAGGACATAGTAGGGTAATGTTGGCTTGTGCCCGTGGATAATAATAATGATCTTGTATGCCGTTCTTTTGGCCAATCATAGTGCTTCTTTCCACAGCAGATCCACTCTTTCTCATCGGGGCGTCTTGACTTGAATCTATTACTTGACTGTATCTAGCACAAAACACTGAGTAAAAACACTATTGAGTGACAACATTTAATAGAAAGCCTGGAGCGCATACGAAATTGAGCCCTCCAATGTCCTTCTCTTCCATCGAAGGGCATCTAGAGTGTTTGAAGATTCTATTAGAACATCTTCCCGCACACTGAAGCTACATAAACACTATAAGTTCCTGATCGTGATGCCAGATTGACATCCCTAAGCGTATTGACGAAACTTGAAGCTAGAAGTGTAGTGCCTGCAACAAACTCATGAGAGTGAGCAAAAGAGCTACCTTTTTACCTACATAAGCTAGATCAGACAATAAAAACGGATCCATCTCTACCTCAAATCTCTGCCTCGTTGTTCAACGCATAAATAGGCACTGAGAAAAATCAAAGTTTGAGCTACAGACACGGCAAGGCATTCATCCAAGCCGTAGTCATCAATATACACCAATCGCCTCACCAACAACACTTCGAAAGATACCATCGGGGTCAAACTTCTCTCTAACTGCCTTGAAACGAGCAATGTGCTTCAAGCAAATATCAGCATCCAGGTCTCAGCAGTGTGGAAGCAAACTTACATCAGGGTCAAGATTCTTAGCAGAGCGCTCAAATACCTCTCTTGTATTCTTGGTCCAATGCGGACGACACGGGAATTCGTCAATGAGTGTTTCCGCAAGTTTGTGATCTGTTAACCTGTCAGCTAAATCGCTTCCTACCTATCCATGGAACCAACTTACAGAATGGTTCGTTGTATCGCAGTCCGTCGCCGATACTTGGTTTGTAAGAGGGAAAGTCCAACATAATAGCACCTTTATCCCAGTCGGCGCCATCTGAGGTACCGTAGGTCACCTGTCCCAGAAGATCAAAATACGGTCTGCCGAACTTAATATTGATACCGCTTCTGTAGGTCGATGCCATAAACTTGAGTTTCTTAGCCTCGTTGTCGAAAAGCTGACGAACCCGCTTAAGCATTGCATTCGCTTGAGTCACGGGGAATGCAAGCTCAAGAGTATATCCGTGGATACCGTATTCCCAAACTGGCTTTTGGTCGGGATATAAACCGCCGATGAGAACATCGTAGTTCCAGCCATAGACGGGCCACTTGGTGATAGGTTCATTAGTCGTCTTTTCTCGAAAGTTGGGGTTTTCCCATTGTCCAAAAAGGATCTCTTCTGCGAGGAGGTTAGAGAGAGCTACGCCTTTTCCGGTGTTCCAGAGAGCTGTGATGGCGCCGGCCTCGAGTTGGGTTATTGAGAATGTATTCTGAAATCCCTCTTGGTCGCTCTTGTCGTTTGGAATGACGTCATAATACCGCCAGTGGAATTTCTTCTTATGAGGCCACCACTATAAACATTTAGTTCTGGTCGAGAAAAATAGTTGAGTACTCACCCAAAGATTGGCTGTGGCATAAGGCGAAATCATACCATAGATGTCCCCGTTTAGAACATCAGCCTCGTCGAGCGTCTTCTGATCGGCGTAGACCTTAAAGTCGGGATAGATCTTAAACTTCATTCTCACAATCACACCGAGGAGACCAAGAGACGTCGAGGCAGCAAGCCACTCATCACTATCGTCACGCTCCAGGTGTCGCAACTCGCCGTTTCCATCGATGATATCCAGAGCCAGCACACCAGCCGCAACCATAGAGTCCTCCCGAATAGAAGATCTATGCGCGCCCATGGCTACACATCCGGCGAGAGTAATGTTCCAATTGACAAGCGTATATCCCGCAGACGCACCGCGCTGGTGCAGGTAATCTGCAAGCTGCAGGAATGTCACGCCAGCTTCGATCATCACAGTGCCGGCGTCGAGGTCGAGATCATAGATCTTGTTGACCTGCTCTGTACGCACAATGACAGTGTTGGGGTCATCGGAACACATTGTGTCATACCACATATGTGCTTTTCCAGACGCGCGAACTCTCTGGCCTGCCTGGATGGCATTTTGAACAATGTTTTGGATGTCCTTGACACTAGTGGCGTCACGAACAGCTGAGACATTCTGACAGGCTGGGAAGCCGGGACCATCAAAAGTGTTGTACGTGAGAGCATTAGCCCCAACGGCCAAACTCAATGCGGCCAAGCTTCGAAGGACTACCATGGTGGTGAGAGAATTGATGAACCACTGGCGATAAAGTTCAAGTAGTAACTATCTTCAATATACAAGAAGTAATCCTATTGTATTTAAGCTTATTCTAAACAACTAAAGACATAGAGTTAATCACGCTCCGATTAGCGAGTTCCATGTGAAAGTCTAGCACGAGCGCCGAGCAAAAGCTAAAGCCCCGCGTAAGGTTGCATTCACTAAGCCTGGAAGTTGTCGATCAACATCATCAGATGATGGGTTGTAGCTCCCTTCAGGCAGGTCCCCTGCTCAGGATGACACTTTACGCGGGGAACTCACCAAGTGTAATAGCGTTCCTGGTTTATTACCCCAGAATGGGTAGTTCCGTGATCTGCTGATGTCTCAATACGGTAGAGCATGCATAGAACCCTAGTCGTATATGCCGCTCTACTAACATTACCCCGCGTTTTGAACTCGATTGTTAGTAAGGCACAGTAGACGACGTCTTGATTATGACCAACTTCACGTCGGCTTCAATTGTGAGATTCAAGGCTTGATTCCCGGAAGTGCAGTTCCTGTATATGAGGTGTTTTGGGGAACATCACGTCCAAACCGATGGATGTGAGGTGCAACTCGAGAAGGTTGAGAAAATAGTCTGGGCAACACTATTACCAAATACAGGTCAAGTATGAGAACAAATGGCATCATGATGAGAGTTGCTATCCGAAGTAAGACCAGAATATTTACAGCATTGCTGCAGTTGCTCTAAATTAAACCTGCCTACCCTAGGTAAGACAGGCCACTTACGATCCGCTCTCAAAAAATCAAGCCGTCAACAGAGACTAGGGGGTCGGCTGCGGAACAACGATATTCCAGGTCCAGACACTTCCGTCATAGCGAAAGGAGTGACCCCACTCAACGTCTCCCTTCAAGTGTACGATCGTAACAGCAGAAGGAGCAAGCATTGAGATACAAGAATCCCTTGATTATAGATATAATTGCCTAAAATGCCGCGCATGAACCTTGGCCTCCCCTACAACCACTGTAGCCACTCTCCCTGCCCACTTGGCTTCCAAAGCTCCAACCTTCTCCGCTGCGGAGCTTGCTAGACCGTTAAGCACTGCGGCAAACCGCACCAAAAGACAGACCGGCCAAGGCACAAGGTCCAATGCGTTCCTATCAAGCAGACTAGGGACAAACTCACTGAACAAGAGGCTAAGCTACATGCCAATCCCGGCGATGACACCGATGGCAACCCTTTCGATAATATCGCGGGCCTTCCTGGTTCTTCAAGAGTACTCGTCCCTACATACAGGCCCGCCACGACTATGTCACAGCTATTCTCAATATCCGCACCGGAGAAGCCATCGAGATTGCCCCCCCGAGAATCTCTTGACATGCTGCGTCCCTGCCGAGGCGACAACCTCGGCGTCCACTCGCAAGTTCCTGGGCTGTATCTCCTACTTGGGAGGGATCAAGAAGCCTAAGATTTTATCAAGTGGTATGCAGTAAAAGGTGGCTCCAATTATGACTGGCGAGACATGAGCTTGCCGTGCCTTGATCTTCAGGGAGAAGATGCATTCGAGGCTGTTATTGAGAAACCTTTATATTACGACGTTTCCTTCAAAATGGCCCTGACGCTCATAAAGATTCGTCTACTGAAGGATCCAGGGTTGATGCAGGGGTTTTTACAGAGAAAACCCAATGCGACGGGGGAAGAGAGACATGATTATTTGCAGGAGGAGGCTATGAGCGATGTCCTTCAACAGCGGGCGGATATCGTCGCGAAAGACGACTATAAGGACTTGATTGCTGAGCTTAAACGCCACGTACTGCAGTTGTACAAGATGGTCAAGGAGGACAACAAACACATCTGGCCGGGCATTGAGAACCCGAACCTGTAAGCATACGATGTGCCGGCCGCTTATTCTCCCGGGTCACGGGAGGAGGCAGTGCTTATCTTTCGCCAGTCGTGGTACTCTTGATCAGAGACGGAGCCGGCAATACGGCATATCAGGGGGATTATCAACGATGATAAGTGACAAGTCTGCCGTAGCACAAGATCAGAGGTGCGTGCCCAGCGCAAAGATATTAAAAAACTGTCTCAAATGACTTGATCTGAATGCCGAGAGAGCTGCCTTGTTCGAGAATCTTCGGTCGAATGAAGTCTCGGGCCGAGTTCTGGGCAATACCCTATTCGCACCTAAAACACGGGGCTAAGCATTTTATGGGGCGCGCTTTGACTTTACGTCCGGTGAGCCTGACACAGACGATCCCGGAACAAACCCCTATAGACAGCCATGATCGACGAACGTTTCCGGTTAGCGAGAGTTGTTTTGGTTAGACACCGCGAGTCAATTGAAACGCGAGTCAGTCCCGACGCCACGATCAGACTTAAACCCGTAGCTGAGCCAATACAATCGGCCCCCGACTGTAGAAAGGGGAAAATATGGAGTCATCACGGCATTGAAATGAAAGGAGACGAGATGATGTGCCGAGAGGGATCGGCCACGTGCGGTCGGATGAGTGTGCCGAGCAAGTGCGGTAGAGAAACGGAGGGAATGGGACTAATACAACTTGGGGGATTCTTGCGAGGGAGTTGTTTGAGATGGTGGATGATAGCAGTGATCATAGATGATGGTGTTGTATAAGTATCAAGGCTGTGAAGACTTCAATCTCAGTCCTGCCCAGCATTCATCACATACCTTCAGCAACAACCAAGTCTTAGCCATGCTTTCACAGTTCATCACCTTCCTCGCCCTCACAGGCTGCGCAGCCGCTGCTCCCAACCCCAGAGCCGCAAAGTGCACATCCTACACCATAATCAACACCCGCGGCACCGGCGAAATCCAAGGTCCCTCGGCTGGCTTCCGCACCATGAACTCCCAGATCACATCGCAACTCCCCGGTGGCAAGATCTACAACACCGTGTACCTCGCCGGCTTCGACCAAAATTCCGCGCAAGGCACCCAAGACATCATCCGCGAGGTGAATAGTGTCTTGGCGTCCAACCCTAGTGAATGCTTCATTCTAGAGGGTTACTCCCAGGGCGCTGCGGCGACTGTGAACGCGCTGCCGCAGCTGACGGGGAGTGCTGGGGATGCTGTCAAGGGAGTTTTCCTGATTGGTGATCCGTTGCATAAGAGCGGGTTGGCGTGTAATGTTGATAACAATGGGGGGACGACGACGAAGAATGTCAATGGGCTTGAGGCTTTTGGGGGAGGGGGTATTCCCCAGAACTGGATCTCTCGCACGCTTGATGTTTGCATCTTTGTAAGTTCACATCAGACTAGGACTTGGGATTGTTTGCTAATGTGGTTAGGGCGATGGAGTCTGTGATACGACGCATGGGTTTGGTATCAATGCTCAGCACCTTCAGTATCCGACTGATGCGGCGACTCAGGAACTTGGAACAACTTTTGTTGTCAAGCAGTTGAGTGGGTAAGGAACCTGCTTTGCAAGGGAAATGTTCGTTTTGTATGTAGTATCGAGAGTGGCGATGTATATAGTAATTTTACAGTCAAAATTAAAGTGCTGATGGCCTCTTCATAATAACCACGAGACTAATCCAACAATCTATTAGCGCATGGTATTCCTCGCCATTGGCGCCGGACTCCAGTTGCATGAAGCAGCCTCAATGTTGCTTCAGTTATCGCAATCAGACTGGTATACCTACCATTTCTCCCCAACTTGCAATGTGTTATCCAATCAAGGTGTCGAAAAGATTAGAGCTAACTATGTCAAGGAATATAACGGAGCTACCTGTAGTTACCCACTGCTCGGTTGCAAGTTGAATGGTACAAGATATCGGATGATTGAATGAACTTCTGATCCAGCGGCTGGAAGATGATATAAAATAAATGCAAAATAAAAGTTATTATGGCTTTGTCAAGTCGAGCCTCCGAATCGAAGTTATCTGTTTAGGCCACTTGAAAGAAATAGAATACGCGTGATGGTTGACTGGCCGTTCTGTGCAGGGACTTTTCCTTGCCGAGATGCAACATTCAATTCGGTCCAGTGTGAGTCAATTACGCTCATGGTACAGGTCCCCGCCCTTTTTGCCTATCAATGTGGTCAGAAATAACAGTTAGGTTCGGGCTATCTGACAAAATAAATCAGATGAGCTCCACCTGTAGCAAGCTATGACCTGCACTGCTATTCTCGTTCCACACCTAGCGCTTACTCCACAGCATGAACCTTTTTACTACCATGTCATGCGACGGATCGGAAGAGTAGTTGATCCGTTCCTTGGAGCCCAGTGATGAGCTTTTCCCTCCCTGCAAGTCTCAGAATTGCTTTGTGCCAACCCCACCTTTCATTCATCATTCAATTGAGCAGTCACATCCTCACATCATCAAGCGACACCGCCATCACGCACTACAATCCCAGCGAGTCTCTAATAAAACATAGACTAGACTTTACTCTCCATCATAAACCACCCAAAATCTCTGGTTCCGACCGTTGAAATCACTGAACCAAGAGGCCCCTCCAAATACCCTCATCATGCCACCAAAAGCACCAAAAGGAGGTGAAACCCTGGCCAGCATCCTCATCGGCGGCACGCTCTATGCAGTCGCAGTGACAGGCATGGCAAGTCTATTTGAGCAAGCAGGCGACAAGAAGGATAGCAAAGAAGAGTCCAAGCAAGCAGAGCCGAACTGGTTACAAAGAAATTTCCCAGCAAAAGAAAAAGGTTATTACATGAAACAGGTTGAAGAGGAATTCAGGGATCATCACGAGAAGCTGAAAATAGAACGACAACAGTCACCACCAACATACGATACATCGCTTCTCAAATTAACTGAGCAAGATCGCTTGCAAGCAGAGAACATGCTGAAGCCTTGAATAGTCGCGCGGGGTAATATAAGATATGAACTTGAATCCTTATCTATTTCTCATGCCAGTCCTGTCGAATATGCGTGATGTATCGACGAAGTGGAAATGAGGGCGAGTTCTGCGTATCTGGGTGAGAACGCAGCGCCTTGGCAGGTCGCTGAACTGGTAGGTCTCTGATTTAGCCTGCGAGTGTGCCACTATCTTTTTTTATTTTGCTTCCAATGCCAGGCTGAAAGAGCGGGCTTGATGTCCTGTGCTGGTCCACGTACAATGAACACGCCTCGATAAGTCCGGCTTTCATACCACTGTCACAGAACAATCGACCAAAGATAAAGAAATCTGCATCGTGTATTTCGTGAACAGAAGAATCAGCGATAAAGATGGGAAATGTCCGCTCCCAACCAATTCTCAACCTTCCAACTCACTATCCGACGCCATCATGAATAGCAACACAGATCCGTATCTCCTCGGCCGACAGCTCCAGCTGTTCCGTCAAGATAACCCAGACGACACCCGCGCCATTTGGACCGAATACGACCTCTACTACTTCACCCTCTGTCCACTCTCAATTACCGGAAAAGGAAAAGAGGGATATCCTCTTGAATGGAGATACGATGCCGTACGCTTACGATCCAGCCGCGCACTATGGAGGACTCTGATGGCGGACCGATATCCCTATGATGATGCGATGGAAGAGTGGCTTTCGAACTGGCGACAGCCCATCATCGAGAAGTGGCGTCAAGACAGGGCTGCGAATGAGAAGGGGTTCTGGAAACGGTTCTGGGGTAGATAGTTGCCGGCCTTTTCGAGGTCAGCGACATGGCCTAATAGGCGCGCATCATTCTCAAGTTGTTATGGCCGAGTCAAAAGGATCATTCGAGTTACGAAATTGAGCAGCACTTGTGGATCCAAGCGACAGTCATTCAACCAATTGGAGTATCTCGATTTGCCTCCTGACCTATTAGCTACCTTAGAAATTGGAAGATGGGCCCACAGGCGCTACTGAATTTAGTGAGTTTGTTCACTACTGGTGATGAAGGGGAGAGGATGGGATAGATAAGATAAATAAAGTCAGAATGATTGATTGCATTAAAATAACATATACAGTCTTGCATTTTAAATATATATAAAAGATTTTATCTATAGGAACAATTAAACAGAAAAGTCAGGGCAAAATAAAGCAGCACTAATATTTAGATCTCTATTACAATATCCTAGACCAGTATTTCAATAAAACGAACCGCACTTTTAGCAAACATAAATAGCACAAAAGATATAAAGACTAACACCACTCGAAATTCCCCACTTCTTCATCCTGGTCGATTTCCACCTAGTTCTTAAACAGGTGATCAAAGAGTCGTCCTGCCCCCCAGATAACTGCACAAGGTACAATACACAGGGAGATGATCCGTCCCGAGTCGACAATGCCCCAGTATCCCATTTCTGGCACATCTTTCGCGTAAGCCTTCCACTGTGCCAATTTGAAGTAACTCTGCAGGAACAATTGGCTGAACTTGAAGTAAAAGGAGAGAACAAAATCATCGCGGTGTCTCCAAGCTAGCATCTTCACGATGTCGACACTACTAAAGACGCTAATCACGGTAACTATAGATACGATGGTTAGCCAGATGGCGCAGAGAAGATCTCGGAAGCCGAAACGCTTGGAGTGTTGGGTGGACTGGGGCATAGTGCGTGGCGAGGAGGATGACACCGGAATTGTGGACAACCAGCCCTCTATATCCATTTTGTCTGGGTTGGGATAGGATTTGGCTTTCTTGCCGTTTTGGCGGGGGTTTGGGTCTTTGAACGGTGACATTTTGAGTGATGATGAAGTGTTCAAGCGTGAGGATAGAAGTGTCGCGAAACGTGATGTTTGGACTGATAATTGCGAAAATTTGATTGAAGTTGAGGTGTTATTGTTGTTTTTGGGGGTTTTATTGCGTACCTAGGATTGGGTTTTATCTTCGAGCAATTACTGGCTGGTGAATGAACCAACATGCTGTTCACCATCTTCTAAAGCCCTTTGACGTAAGCCCTTGTTATGAACAAGCTCGTTCTTTGAATAAAGGAAGTGTTGCGTTGTGAGCAGCCCAGCCCTCTCTGATTGGTCAGATTGAGGCCAGTTAGCTTGGTAAGGTCAACCCGATGGTCACCTTCAATTGAAGGAAACAAAGCTCTTTCAACTAAAGCTAGAATACTCGTTTTAACTAATCTACACAATATGAAACAAAAAAATATGGGGGACATTGTTTTCAGGTGAGAGCAGGCACAATGATGGTCTGCGCTATGGCCCCAATAAACCATAGGTCCTTGGGAGCGGTAGATATCGGTGATTGCGGGGCAATGTATGGGAAAGATCGCTTAATGCAATACCGAGCGTTATGCTCGCTTAGGCTGCCTAATCAAGGTTAGACCATGCATTTATACAGGAAAAAAGGTACATTGCCTCTAAGACAGTCTACTGCAGGCACGAAAGCTTAAAACTTACTAAGACCCTACTCTGTGATTACTTCTTTAGGATATGTTTTGCGAAACTACCTATGTAACTGGATTTGTTCGCTTAAACGTGTTTAGTCCCGCAACTCCATTTTCCCAGTTCCCTTCAAGTGTACGGCCTGCCCGGTCAGGTCCCTTATATCGATACTAAACCCCAGAGGACATGTAATTATTAATAATCTCTAATTATATAATGATATATTTATAAGTAAGTATATATATATGATAGCCTAATAAAGTCTATTATTCCTGTAATTGACTCAGGTATAGCATCTTAATGCAATATAGACATAATTGCGTTATTGACTTTCTTGACCATTATGCTCTATTGCAGTAGAACCTTATAACTTGATCTGCTATGCGATGGCCAGTTTGCTACCGAAGCCAATTATTGGCTTGACTTCCAGAGGCCTAGGCGAGATCTTAACAGACAACCCTCAATTCCAGGAGTACATAACTCTACTACTAGAGCTCATCCTTCTTATACGGATCAACCTTGATATCCTTCTCCTTCTCCTTCTTCACACCCAGCGGATTCCCATAAGCATCATCAGGATCATCCCCAACACAATGATGGCACCAGAATAAATTCCCGGGGTCGTGCGCCCTCTTGACCGCCAGCAACTGCTCATGCCTCTTGTCACCCCAGTACCTGTCCGTCCAATTATGCATTACATACGAGCTCTCAGAGAAATAACTGTTCCTCCCAAGCTTGTAGATCGTGTCCTCACACTGCTTCGTCGACAACGTGCGCGCGTTCCACAGCATCAGACCCGAGCGGAAGCCGGGAGATATAGCTGTGTCATCAGGCTGTGCGCTGCCGAGATTGCCGGTGATTGACGTGTAGAGGTAGTGAAAACCGCAGCGGTAGCCCATCGGGTCAGGGGATGTCCTGTCGGGAGTTTTGAGGCTGTTGACGCAAATGTCCAGCACGTCCATCATCGTAGGAGCAAACTTTGTCTCCATATCTTCTCTCGAGACAAAGACGGAGTTTTGAGAGCCCGTGGCATCGTCGGAGGGCTCGTGTGGAGCTGGCAGCGGGTTCATGACCGAGAGCTGGAACTTGTTGGGAGGCATAGAAAGAAGGTAGTCGTACGCCGAGTTGAAGTTGTTCTCCTGAACAGTCTGTGCCTGCAGCACGTCTTTCAGACTGTCTCGGAACATAACATACTCCTCCTCCTTCTGGCCTCCAGCATAGAAGTACTCAAAGTTGAATGTCCACGTGGCAGTGCAGAGATCGCCTTTTTTGTACTTATTGGTATCAATGAAGAAGCCAGGCTGCGTGCTCACCTTGGAGTTGAGCCTTAGCTGCCACTCTGCAAATCGAGGCCACATCTCGCGCAGCCACTCATATCCAAACTTGTCTTTCGAGCCAGGGCAAAACGTGCCAGTCTGGGACATGAAGACGCGACTCAGACCTCCAGCAGGTACAGCGTGAGCGCGCAGGGTCATGGAGAGAATGATGCCCCAGACACCGCCGCCACCACCGCGCATGGCCCAAAAGAGCTGAGGATTCTTCCGACGACTGACGATCTTCCTGTGAACGACAGCCTGGCCATGTGCATTGCGACCGACTTGCAGAACTTCAATCTCCAACACGTTATCAACACCAAGGCCCATGGAGGGTGCAAAAGGACCGTGGCCGCCCCCGAGATGGTATCCCGTCATGCCAACAGTAGAGCACCACCCTGATGCCACGACACGGTCATACTTGGCAGAAAAGGCATGCATCTCAGCAAATATGGAGCCAGCACCAAAGCGGAATGCACCAGCGGGAGCCAGCTCTGGATCCTCGTTCCAGGTTGGGAGGAACTCCTTGTTCTTGAGCAGGATCGTGCGGATAAGGATGCCGCCGGTGGGACATGAGTTGCGGCTGTTGTACTCGTGGCCAGTGCCAGCTGTTGCAATGCACAGGCGATGCAGCGCGGCGAATTTGAGCGCTGCTGTTATATGACGCTGGTTGAGTGGGAAGACGACGATGTAGGGGTTCCAGTTGCGGTATTCATTCTGGTGTAGCGCTGCCTTGCACATTTCGGACGCGGTGTTCCAGATACTAACGCCGTCACTGAAGCTGAAGCATGGGCGTTGCATCTCATCAATATTCTCGTAATAGTACAAGGCCCTGAGACCCGTGCGACCTAGACCGTAAAAAGCCTGGTTGTTGATTGATCCTGTTGGGACTGGCGCGGGCTGCGGCGCTGGGTAGTTGCTCCACTGGACGCCGAGACGGGGCACACTGGGGTCCAGAGCTTTCTCTAGCTTCTTGATAGCCGTCTTGGTAGGCCAGCAGCTGGAGTCCTCGGGAGTGCACCACCTATGCTCCTTTGGCGGGGGCAGTGCACCAGCAGATGATGAATCAGCAGGGTCGCACGATCCGGCACCACAGTTATCGGTCTCGGCACTGCATGAATAGCGACACTCGGCGCTGCATGGATTACACCGTCCCATGGCCCACTGCGTCTTCTTGTCTCCTGATGTACAGTCGAGCACCGCGTAGGAGTATACCGGCTGGTACTGGAACTTGAAGCGACAGGTAGTGATAGCGCCGCTGGCCGATGCAAGGAGGACTTGGTTGGGATCGTCTATAGAGTGAGAGACTGAATAACTTTCCACGCCACGCTCAGGGTGGTTAGCCCATTTGAGCGTTGCTTGGCCATCGGATGTAAAGCTCCAGTTCGCGAGGCCTTCCTCATGGTGCTTGGATACTTGCAGTGAACGCCAAAAACCCAGAAGCGACGTAGGTGCGCCGGCAATGCCAGGCTGGGAGTGGCTAATAGGGCTAGGCTCAGACTTAGACTCAGCCTTGGTATCGGACTTGGATGACGCTGAGTTAGCATCCGCAGAAAAGGAGCATCCTTTCGCTGTTGTTTTGCAGCGGAACATGAGAAAGTTGCCGCAGCCAGGTGTGTCCATCGCAGCGTAGAAGCTCGTCGGCGCCGGTTGACCAGTGTGATTGCAGGCCAGAAACGCCACCTCAAGCTCGCCGATGTCTGGCAGTCGTTGAACCAAACACTCCTCAAGTCTATTCCCACCGCATCGCAGCACCAATTCTTTAGACCCGCGTCGCTCGTAGTTGCATGTCTGGGGATATGGACTGTCAGTAGTCACCGTCAAGGTCTTGTCAGTAAAAGTCTGCGCGAACTGAAACTTGCCAGACCCGCCCTGCTCAGCGCCGAAAGAGCGCCATGTGCCCTCCCACGGTGATATTTTGTTGCTCTTGCTAAAAGCTGGCATGGCAAAGTCCAGTACCGCAAAGTCGTCCATTCCGTCGCTGTTGGCTTCGCTGTCAACTGGCGCATTGCCCGGATCAAGCTCAACAGTGCTATCGAGCATCGCTGGCGGACACAAGTCCCAGCTACTACCGCACGAAAAGCACTGATCAGCGCAATCACCGGACATGCGCGGTACGCTCTGTACATCAGTGCCCTCCCAGCCCACGGTTGAGAAATACGCGCATTGCACACAGCCTGCGCTGACATTCGACTCCAGGTCATCTGAACTGGGATCATCAAGCTGTTGACGCAAATCGGGGTTGGCATTGAACTCATTCGCCAGCACAAACGCGGTGCGGAAATAAGTCTCCTGCGACAGACGGAATGCGTTGCCATCCGCACCAGGGATGACAGCGCAGGTGCCGTGCTTCATCCACTCTGATAATATGAAGCATTGCATTGTGTTTCCGAACTTTGGGTCCGTCGGCCAAAAGTAGTTCAGCAGAGTACGAAACGTCTTGAGAATCGTCTCATCAAATTCCTCGCCGTGGAGACACCCATATGGCTGGTCTTTTGCACCATTTCCTCCCGAAGAGCTGGGCCAAAGACCGTGCAGCGTATACTTGGCTGATTTAGTAGAATCAGAGTCACCCTTCTGCATCGCCAGCGTGTAGGCGTCAACGGGTAGAAGTCCGGAGGGATGGTGTCCGGAAGTGCAGAGTAAGTAGGGAGGAGGCTTTTGCTGCTTCAGACCGTTCTTGATTTTGAAGCAGGCGTTGTTCCACTTGAGATTGCATGATGCAGCTTGATAGTTGAGGGGGTTGAATTGGCGCAGGGGGATGGGGTTAGAGGAGCAGTCGTCTGACATGCCGGTACACTCGGCTGATGCCAGGCAGACCAAGCCGAGCACCAGTGAAAGTTGGGCGTGCCAAGTCATGGTTGGCCAAAGTGGAGGATGAAATTCGGTGGTCTACTATTGTATTCTTGTGATTTACGAGTCCAGGTTGGGGACTCGAGAACCCGCACCTCGCTCTCTATATATTATCCCAATTTCTAACTTCAATAGCTCCCTTGATGACCCGCCCTTTCTCGGCGTCTGTCCTCTCAGCTGTCATTCCAGTTGCCTAGAGTCGCAATGTAAGAGCTAGAGGTCTACTAGTCGTTGCGGCCGAGTACGAAAATGATCAAAACGGCAACGTCGTGGCAGCCGGTGCTCGGTGGCGGGCGGAAGCTCGGATCAGGCACTAAAATGATTGGAGGCGGAAGTTCGGGTGGCTTCACGGATTAGTCCAGGCCCAAGCCACGGATGGTTTGGGGCTCTCTCCTCCATTTCAGAATGGCTCGAAAGGCATGTCAGCTAGCCACGGCGCCTTTGTATCCAATCGAGAGTGGTGTCCGTCGTTCCATTCTACGTCATCAAATATTCATGGTATGCCGTAAGAACTGGTAAAATCATACTGTATGTGTCTTTCTCATTTTTAGGCGTCCGGTTAAATGAAGGATACCGGCTTTAGAACTGGGAGGCGTTACGAATCTCATTATGGAGCTGGTTAGGGCTAGCAGTCAATAATCCTGCCACTAGCTCCCGATCAGGTAGGGCTGGGGACGGGCAAGGGTCGTTAGATCGACTAGATCGCCAAGCCGGCATCGTCAATAGGCACCGCCGCTAGTAAACGGAGCTTGCGGGGTAAGCTGTTACCCCTCAACTCATCCAGACCTTGATCATTTACAACAAGACCTCGTGCCGTGCCAGTCTCGAGCTGCACATTCTTTTCTATTCGCTGCCCTCACATGCTTGGATCGACACAACATGACACGTTATGAAGACAAATAAATATAGAAACCTCTGATGCAAAATCAAGGATCTGACAGAAATATTTCGTTGGTCCTGTCAGAGTAAGCGACAATTATACTCAGATAAGAGCTGCTGTTTCCAAAGCAGTCAATTGATTTTCTTATTTGCCTGAACCCAGGACGGAGACGAATGTAGTGTAATCAATTCACTTTCTAAGTGACGTCAGGAAGCAGTTGAACAAGAGAGAAAATTGGCACCCTAGATAAACCTTGCGTAGTGACAGATCAGTCCCAGCAAGTCCGGCAGTTATGCTGTTGTCAAGGTCCCCTTTGAAGACAACGTCATATTTAGCCTCTGAGGTACCCTGAGTGGTATTTATGTTCTAAATGTATTTGTGAAACAAAGGAAATACGCTGTTCTAGCTTTATCTTTGTCAAGCCAAGCCGTTGAACAATCCTCTATGTTCGTTCGCAGTAATGTTACTTGCAATAGTTTCTGAACAGTCACCGGTTTTACAACAAGATGCCACTAACATACAACTTGATGTGATGAACATAACACTTTGCATAGGTTAGTGGCAATACATAAATAGGCTTATATGCCACCGCATGTGAGAAACTACAACACCACTTATCAACACCATCACAGCAATCCAAGATCATAAACCAGAGGATCCTCCATTCGCTCTCACTGCAAAAATGGCACCCTTTATGGATCTCTACACCCAAATCCTTTATCTCTTGATTCAACTTAGACACTCTATTGAAGAATCGAAGAGGACATATACGGGAGCTTTCAACCCGAATCCGGATGACCGCAGCGGTACTATCATCCCTACTCCAACAAAAATGGCAGCGCTTGTGGAGCATATGCACCAGATTGGCCCGCTAGTCGACGCCTTGGTGATCATCGCCACTGAGGACTGGCATCGGCGGCTGGCTCAGTGCCACAGACAACAATTCCTGTTGCTACAGGAGGAGGTGCTCCAGATGCTGCAGGATCTGAAAAAGTTGGAGAGTACTAACCAGGGGAACGATGGACCCTCAGCTGGTACCGTTGACTAAGTGAGTATGCTTCGCGATTGAGGGTCAATGATAGTTTTAGGGTACAAGAACAAATTGCCGAGATACTCAATTACCAATTCAGAGTAGTAAATTGAAGGAAATTTATCTATAAGCCTAGAAGTTTTCAGTGATGTGTTTGACGTAACTGAATAACCGGCGTTATAGCCACATCCTACTAAAACCCTAGTTCTTGCTATCAAGAACGTTACCTTTCACATTGTACCATCCCTGCTGTGCTGCGCCCGCGTTGCCTTCATGTTCAGCACGCAGAGAAGGTCTATCGCGAACGAAGAATTTTAGAGTCCGTCTACTAATATCACATCTCCCTAATAGCCTGTCTCGGAGTACGGCGCCACCTACTGTCCTCCCAGCAGCTACCCGGATAACGCATATTGCTTGGCAAATGCAACGCCAGACTCTATATTCAGGCGCCAAACTCCTTTTACCGCTCTACCTATAGGTCCCACGATAAATACTTTTCTTCTGTGATAAGGTTTACTTTTAGAAGCTTACCAAGCTGGAGCCTACGAGGGCCGCGTATAAAAAGGGGTGCCCCGGCCTGCTGATCCAGCAAAAGCTTTTCTTATCAATCTCTATCTTTCTACCATCAACCATATCGCCGCAAACGCCCGCACACAGTTTATCTTCACCCTTCAATATGGGCTTGTTTTCCCCTCTCCTCAGCAGGCAACTGAGGTTCTACACTCGCTTTCTGGCTCCGTGTACAAGTAGGTTGCACTGACCCAGTCCCCTGTAACAGCAGCTGATCTTATCGAAGCAATCAAACCACGACCCGTCGGGCTCAACGACCTCCCGGACGAGATCCTCATGTCCATCTTCCATAATATCTATGAGGGAACTAATAAGCTATCTTTGTTCGCCTACTTTGCCCTACGACAAGTCTGCCAACGGTTCAGACGCCTGACCCAAGATGAAGCCTTCGACTCCCACCTCTTCTCTGACAAGGGTTGCTGTGAACTGTGTGTGGGCTCTTCTGGAGTATGGGCCGGTCGATCACCCACTCTAACGAATATCGATCTCCCCTTGACTAGAGAAAAGCACTGCTTTGGCTATAAGGCCAAGGAGAGAGGCATATGCTTACAAGAGCTGGAGCACCTCGTCAGAAAGGGGAAAACATGCTATACTTGCCAGAAGGGTTTCGATGCCAGGAAGAGAAAAGGCCTCTCCCTGAAATGCAAGTTTGCTCCCCGACACTATCTTGACTGGAGTTACTGCATAAGTTGCCTAGTTCTTCATCCTCTGGTATGTTTTTCAGACGGCAAAAGATTTGCATGTCTTGCCAAGACGGGCTACATTCGGCTTTGTGAGCACAAAGTCATCGACTGGTATTTTGTCCAGCAATTTGTCAATGGCCGGGATTCGCCCTCAAATCAGAGTCGGAAATTCGAAACCATGAGGTGCGAAGATCCGAGTCATTATAGTCCTTGCAGCAATGGACTTGGTGGGCCAAAGGCGGAGATGATCACGTATGCAACGGCAACGGGTGGGGGCTTGTTGTTGCTCACATTTACCGGTAACTCGGATCCAGATCTGGCGCCAGATCAAAGCGTCTGCGACGTTTCTTACGGCATGAACTACCAAACTGGAACAATGAATCTCCCAATGAGAGTCATTGAGGAAGCCGTTCGATCGGTGCGAGAGAAAGGCGGGAAGCACTTTGCACCAGAACGTATATCGGGAGTTTTACCCGAGTTGAGTGCTTTCAACCTTGAAGATATCTCCACTGATTCCCCATCCGAAGATGGCCGTGTCAAAGTCATACACCCAACAGACGCAAACCCACGAATAAGTCGCTCATCTCCACTGCACGACAATCTAACGCAAGGTAGCGTGCGGATTACAGCCGAGCCATGTACCCATACAGGCTCCAAGGCCAATCATTCTTGTATTGCCGTTCGCTACCAGCGCAGTATACGCGTCGGATGGCCACAGATATCAGGGAAACTCCTAGATGAGAATCTGCCGAGCCACGATTGGTTTCATGCAATAAGCAGGGAGTCATACACTTACCGGGGCTCCTCTGGCGTTGCTGAGACATGCCACGATAAAGACTGTCAAAACTCCTACGCGATATCAAGTAGCCGATTACATTCCGCACCCTCAGAAGTCGAGCTATCAAGGCGACAGATAGTGACAGCGTCAGATATGCGCATAAACAGTATATATTCATAGCGGGGTCACACATATTGTTACACTCAAGAACAAATGCTAGTAGAAATATTTATAGAATAAAGAATAGTTTATTAAACTTTTCTGACTTACAATCAGCATGTCAATAACTTCACACACTGAATGGCATGTATCGTAAGTGCTTTAGTTCAGATGGCCCTTGGGGGATTTTCTTATTTATAGCGGTCGATAACCCCTCGTTAAGCTGCAGCCAGAAACGGAGAGGATTGGTGAATTTTGATGAAGTTTGGCGTAATGAACTTTCAAATTGATGAAATTTATTTTAAGGAGTTTTAATATAAGAAAATTTAGTGCGATAAGTCTGGGACTGATAGAATTCAACATTACGAAGATAGGTTTATGCCAACCATTGCTGAGATGTATTTAGCCGTCTAAATATCTGCTAACCTCACAAGAACTGAGACGAGACTAGACTCGATTGATAAATACTCAATGCTCTTTTTAATCACGCTGAATATACCAAGCTACACGCTACTCTTACTAACCTCAATACTGACCAGCTCGATGTCGCTTCCATTTTGCTTTTTATCACTCATATCCACTGTAATCTCACAAGAATGAGACCCGGACCATGAATCATCTTGAACATCGCCCCTAAGACCTGACCCCTGAATTATCTCTTCGAATCCGCTCTGGCCGGTCCGCCGTATCGCATGGCCAGACTTGGAAGGACGTCCTGATTCCTGGATATTGTAGTTGACTCCCTTCCTATGAAGATATGGTCGCAGAGCTGGGATGCAGCAGATGACGAGACCGATGTACACGTCGAGGGAACACCAGAGTTCTGAGAGGAGGTTAGATGATCGTTCGCACTTGTACCGAGATGTACTTGCCGATGATCGTGAAAGATCGAAAGTCTTCGCTGTCTCCGAGCTGAATGGTCAAAAAGCGCGTGAGAGAAAATGCTATATCGATGATGCCCAGGAGGAAGATGCAGTAGACACTGACTTTGACCTTCGTTCGCATATTTAGATTGTGGATGATGAAGAACGGCAGACAGAAGACTATCGCGAGGTTAGTTCTATGTCGTGTCAAGAGTATCTGGTAGACTTTCGCGCAATGCTTCCAACGAAATGTAACACCCAGTTGATTTGGAACATAAGAAGTAACGAGGTGTATTTACATGCTTCTTCAGGCTTCGTGACAGACCTATAAACAGATTAGAAAAGGTTTTCGGAGACGATTCTTCTGTAGTACCAGTTCCGTTGGATTGGGTAGCAGAGGAAGAGCTGGAGTGAAATGGTTACGATATAGGCGCAGACACAATACACAACCACGATCCAGACCATCAGTCTTCTTATAACCATGAATGGAGGGAATAGCTGTAAATAAATGACAAGAAGCGATGCCTTGCAAAGATAGAAAGTCGTGTAGAATGGGAAAGGATTGACCCAATTGTACTGTAACCTTTAATTAGCTCAATCTCTCCTCGTGAGTTATTAAAACAACTACCTTTCGGACCCTGATCTGCTGTTCCAACGGCGCATCCCAATTAGACAGAGTATAGTTGATCCCGGGATGTAAAACGCCCTCTTTCGCATATAGTATGTCGAAGAAACCGGTGGCGAACGCGGTGCACCATGCTGATATGCGCAGCCAGTCTGCTGTCACGAGGCGCTGCTTCTGTATTACCAATCGGAGATAGATTCGGGCACCGATAATTATCGCGGATAGCGTGATGAGCACGTAGATGACGGTCTGAGTGTGCCATCGTTAGAAGCTGATGATCCAAATGGCTGGTGATTGATCGCATACCAAAACAACAACACCGGACGGCCCTGCAGGCATTTTGACGAGCGAACTGATCAACGCTTCAACTCAGTCTCGCCGGGAAGGTCGACCCGGCTGGGGGCATGGGGGAAGGAACCCAGTTAAACAAAAGACGAGATGAGACGCTATTCCACAAACGTTCAGCAGATACGCCACGGGCACCACGGAACGTGCTTCAACACCATACCAAAGGTCAAGAGACTTTGGGTAGTGGCTGTATTGGTGTGCGCCAGTTTCGAGTGCCTCTTCTCTGCGCTACGTGAGTGGCTAGGATCAAATTACCATACACACCAGCGCTTTGACGGTGGCTGCGAAGTTCGGGAATAGACTCGGCACTAACGAATTTCTTGGGTTGAAGAATCGCGATAGAGTTTACGCTATGCCCCTCGATCACTCGAGGTCAGCCACAGGCGATGAATCTTGTCCAGATACGGTCTTGGGACGGAGAATATTGAAGAGGGAAGCATTTTGCCGATGGGCCGAGACTTGAGAGGGCGGAGTTGTGATGTAATTTGGGATGGACATGAATCGCGAGTGCAGCCACAATTGTATTTTACAACAACAGGGAAATTCTGCAATTGGGAGATGGATATCTGAACAGGCTGATACGATTGTCTTGAAAGGAGCATAGTTGTGAAAGAGATTCTGATACTTAGAAAACCCCATCACTTTCTCGCTGACAAGAAAGTGGGAGGCATTGGGTATCTGACCCCCTGAGCTAGTGCCCAAGTTTAGTCCGTCGCAGAGTCTGGAGCAGGGTACTAGCGCTAAGATGGCCTGAATCGAGCTTAGGCTCTGCACATCATCTTTACTGGCGTTCTTTTGACTTTCATCTTTTGCCCGATGCATGCCAGTGCTTATCTACTAAAGTAGCCCGGGACGACGTTAATCGGAAATATTGGATTCGCAGGTATGTCGACTGAATGTTGCGAAGCGCCACGATATGTTCCTACTGCGATGAGCGCAATCATAACGAGCTTCGGCAATCGGACACGCGATCAATCAGGAGAATAAACACCACAGATATAAAAGCGGTCATCACTCACATTTGCAGTCTTGTTGGTCTACATTTGCTCTCTGAGGGACTATTCCTGCTAACATCAAATGCATTTTCTATTTTACTGACGCCCAGACAAGAGCAAAGCCTTAGTGGCCTGTCTGTAAATCTTTTATACTGGCATGTCATGAATAAGCGGTCAGCAGTAAACGACAACTCTCTCAATCAATCACAAGCGTTCGATCTCCTGATTCAAATCTTCAGTTCCATCCCACTTGCCCAAAACTAAGGCTTCCGTAGAACATTGCCACGTGGGTGGACTTTTGCCCGAATTGGAGACCTTGCTTCCCCAAACCCACCAAGCGCCACAGAGCTGTGCTGTGGAAACGTGTACCAGAGTAGGCTGCACGGCATTTTTGGAGCTTTAGACCCGCGAATAATTTAATCAAATCTCGTCAGCAGTAGCGCGCTGTCAATAGGCTACGCGTCAGTTGTAGGACCAAGTTCTAAACGAGTAGACAAGCAGCCGAGGAAAGCCTTCTAACTTGTTGCGGTTTGACAGCCTCATAGACCGTTTGAGAAGATTCCGGTAACCTTCCTCCCCGATTCGATCAGCGCGCGATGTGATGTTCCGTCTGCGGTGTTGTGCAGCTGTTTGTCTGAGTCAGTTCTACCTGCGCTGAGAAACCTCTCCTCGGACATGGCAAAATGAGGGCCACAAAAGAGGCCATATCGGACGAGCTCTTGAATACAAATCTTAATGAATGGCAGTGAATAGAAGTGACGGGCTATTATTAAGACATCGCTGCGAGAAGTTCTGTCTCTTTGTAAGTAGGCGTGATCTGAGAAGGCCTGTTGGTATTGCGATCCGAGATATTGCCGCTCATCGCCAATTGTCATGCTGCCTGAATGACAAAAAGACCCCAGTCACAGTGATTCAACTTTTCGGGATACGATGCATTTCATCCTAGTATTATCTAGCAAAAGGGCGACTTGCAGCACATCTGTACCTCTAGATTCGCCCAATCATCCTTGAATAAATCCATCGTGTCTTACTGGTTTTAAGCAGGGTTTATATCCACTCGGAGTCGCTTGTCCGCCCAATCATCTTACATGGAATTGGCATATCTCTTGAATAGGCAAGTCCGCAGACACTTGCCCCGCAATGCGGAGAATCGCCCAGGATCAAAGCCAATGTTCCACAGAATAATGTCCTTCAACTGATGCAGTACGAGTTATCCTCTTATATACCCTTTGCCAATTTCTTGTCCAATTTAAAATCTATCTGAAATAGTCTATTAATATGTTGCTTAGATATATAAGTATCTCAAGCAGTCGAATTACAATTGCCAGCACCATAGCATATTGGGCCGCCATGAAAAAAGGTGTCAGATAGAGTGTCCATATAAAGGAAAACAGCTTCTTAGCCATATAAATCGCAGCTCTGAGAATATGATCTAATATGGTGTACGTAAATATAATCATAGACAGGAGAACCGTGAGCCCCATAATCATATTGGGAATCGGAGTGAATTGGCCGGGTACGACGCCAAAGAGGCGCAGGATGAAGGTGAATGGGTGGCGGTAGAAGTCGTATGCCAACGAGAGGCCACTGATGACTTTGAAAAGAGCTTGGGTAAGCTGAATGATTGACCAAAAGGTAGACATGATAGTGCTGTTGTTGCTGTGGGATCTAGATTGTTGCTTGTGTTCTAACTTGAAATTGCGAATGATTTCAGTACTTCTTATAAGTCCTTGATCAGAGGGATCGAGCATGCAGATATATATCCGATCGCCTCGACAGTACAAAGAAGCATTGTCAGGGAAGTGCGTGTTCTTTCAGGCTTGTGTTCACTTTGAAAATTGCTCAAGATGTGCCTTTGTCCTCTAAGTATCTATTTAAAGATCTCTTTAATGTCAGGTTACTGAACGGTGAACAGTAACCGGCTTTCTTTCAGGTCTAAACTGCCTCAATGCTGCTCACTCACCTAAATTCCCTTTATTCCAGAGATCTGGTATATTTACAATAAAGGTAGTCATGAAACTAAACTTATGCCCTATTGTATAGCATTAAGGGATTCCCTATATCGCTATAGATTATTAATACTATTACATTTACTTATCTATAGTGCTTGAGAATCAATAGTGTCCTGCTAATATTTATATATAAGTAAAAGAGCATTTAGAAATTACAGCATTGTACAATGTATGATGTTAAGACTAATAATAGAAAATAGTTTAAAAGAGTAACCTTAGGTGCCAATGTCGTTTAAAGTTATCTACATGAGCGCCGAAACTCCAATCCAATCTGAGTGCCTAACCAATCCTTTATATAAACTCCAAGTCTCCATTTCTATCAGAGCGACATTCTCGATAGCAGCCGTCCGTACTGATCCATCCACTTCCACTGATCCTCATCCTCCTCCACCGTCTTACCATAATCAAGCACCAGGCAATGAAGAACGACATGACCTTCATCCTCTATCGCACCAAAGCCAGGCTTCAATGAATTGAAGATACGGCAAGGGTGAAGAGTGATACGATTGATCCGAGGCTCCTCGTCATCAAACATGTTGATCCCCTCACACCCACTATCTCCCTCTTCGACTGACTCGATGTCTAGACAGTTAAGGAGAATGTATATGTCTCCTTCCTTGTGGCGTTCAGTCCCGTCGACGATCTCCCAGTGTTTGCAGCTCTCTCGGGCAGGACACTCGTTGGCCTTCCGGTGTCGATATCTAAGTGGCGTGACGCGTGGATCCATGTCATCTAGCGTCCACTGGAGATAAGCCTTTGAGAAGGCTCGTTTGGTAATTGGAGGCCCTCTCTGTGTGAGATAGCGTCGATCCAATTTTGGATCGTCTCTCGCTTCAGACATGCAGGTCAGCAGAGCTGCCTTACTAGCCAGGACCCCTGTTTCCGATCGCCTGGGCGCCCTCTTTTTCGGCGGCTCTGCGTCTGTTGATTCAGTTGTTTCATTCAACTTTCGTTTCTTCTTGGGCGCTACCTTGTCCGATGACTTTTGGGGTAGGATTTCAGCAAGTTGTTTCTCAAGAAGAGTGACACGTTCCTTGAGATGCGTCAACTCTGCCTCGCAATTGCAGCTGGGATGAAGACGATTCATGATTTGTTAAATTCGTAGTTTTGAGTATATGAGAAGCTCTTAGTAGTAAGACTAGTGCTCTAAGAAGTCGCATAGGGTGATAGTGACGAAATGTAGGTGTTTGTAAACTAACCTGTTGAGTTGATGTGATGGTAAATGTTAAGAGCCTAGATATGTCGAGCATTTATAGATGATAAATACCCTCATTGTCTAAACAATATAAGAAGTTCATAGATCAGCATAAGTGAACATCGAGGAGAGATTATGAAAGAACGAAGAACTTGGATAAATTGAGCGACTAACGGTGAAGATGTTCAAAGAACAATTTGAACAAGGTGGAATTGAATGAACGAAGGTTCGCTGAACTTGTTGACGAACAAATAAGCTTACATCGGAACAATAACTGGCGAACAAAATCCAAATAAAGCTGTGCATTATTTTCAGTAGTTCAATAACGCTCGTAATCACGGGACTCTTGCGCCTGCAAGTCTTTGATATATCACTTTCGTGTTGCACGACAATAGGGTGCCTCATCACTGACTCAATGCGTTTTGTAAAGCGCTTGGAGCAAAAGGGTTATATGGTTTTTGTCCTCAAGGCCTTTAACAAGACCAGTTCCTTGGCCATCATCAGCAGCCCTAAATATTGACGACATTACTTGCAAAAGGGCCGTCCGGCTGCCCGGATTGGTTTTGCACTCGTTGCATCTATTTCACCCTACACAAGAGTCATCACGGGCTTGCAAATTACCTGTAAGGCTGTCGGAAAAGCCAAGCATCGCTATGTGTACCCATAGCACCTCGACTAATGTAGCGCATGGTGAACGGTAAGAACCATTCAGCTAGCCAACCTTTGTGTTCTTAAGTTTGTGCCCTAGGTGCTGAAGCCTCCTCAGCCTATCCCAGATACAGCCGACAGACGTATCCTTACAGCACCCCACGGAACACAGGCTTTCGATAGCCTAGTTTACGGGTCCAATTGTCCTATGCCGTACTCTGTTGCAACAATGGTATTTGTCTTGACCTTCACTTGTGTCCAATATATACAATGCGTTTCAAGATACCGCGTACTGATTCTGAGTTCTGTAATCGGAATTCTGAGTCGGGTACAATCATACAACCCTCACCTGATTGTCGGCCAATGTTTCCGTCAAATAACAGGCCAAAAGTACCATAAATGCAAGAAACCGACTGACTATGAGCTAGAAAGAGACGTTGTCAGGTTGTCCGATCAGAGTGGGAACAACTCTAGCAGCGGTGAATAAAACGATCAAAGCTGAGCACGGGTTGCTATTCTTGGCGGTCGCGGAGCATAATCATCCGCGTGACGCCCTATTTATCCAGAGCATCCCTAGTCAGGTACCAATTACCATTTCTGGCAATCCCGGAGCCCGACCCTCCGTGTGCTTCGGCATACCCTTTTCATACATATGACGCCAGACATGCGGGGTAAGCAAGACTACCTCGGATGGATAAGTTGGAGAATGGAAATAGCCTCTTGAAACAATACTCGTTTCATCCATGCATGCGACGCTGTCTACTATTTGATCCTGCCCGCGACGGGCATGCAGTATTTATTCTTTTTCCCGGCTGCGGGGTCTCGCTTCGGACGTGCTGCCTCCGGATCTCGCGGTATTTGACCCCGGCATTTGAACCTCACCTGAGCTGACAATAGAATCATGACTTGGCTCGGGTATAAAGCTGAGACACACCGTGGTCAAGCAATTGAATAGCACACATCAAAAATTAAGCAGAATCGGAGAATTCATTGATCATGCTTGGACTCCCCTCACCCCGCAAGCTGCTCGCACAGCTGAGCATGGGCGCTAGCCTTGTTGCGGCTCAGCTCCAGACCATCAACAACTTTGGAAACACCTATGGCACGCAGCTAATCATGCAGGCCTACATTCCCAGCAACCTCCCTTCCAGTCCAGCAGTCATGCTCGCTGTGAGTCATCCCCAACAAATCTGCCAGTCCTTCATCTGACCAGCTGATATAGCTGCACGCCTGTGGTGGAAACGGACCAGGCTACTTCCAGCAGACCAAGTACAAGTCCCTCGCCGATCAAAAGGGCGTCATCCTCATCTTCCCCTCATCGCAAAAGGACTTTAACTGCTGGGATGTCGCCAGCACCAAGACGCTCAAGCACGATGGCCAGGGCGACAGCCAGGTTCTCGTCAGCATGGTCGACTATATCATCAACACATACAGAGCCGACCGCAACAAGGTTTACGTCACCGGTACCAGCTCCGGATGCATGATGACCAATGTTCTCGCGGCTACGTACCCGGACCGTTTCGCCGCTGCGACATGCTACTCTGGCGTTGCTGCTGGATGCATGGCTGGATCTCCTGGATCGAGCCCCATTAGTTCTGACCGTGTCTGCTCTGACGGGAAGATCATCAAGACGGGACAGCAGTGGGCTGATCAGGTTAAGTCGATGTATCCCGGCTACAGCGGCTCGTACCCGCGATTCAAGACCTGGCACGGCACCGCGGATAATCTTGTCTATTACAGAAACCTTCTTGAACAGATTAAGGAGTGGTCGACGATTCAGGGTGTTTCCTTCTCCCGCAACGAGACTAACACTCCGCAGTCTGGCTATACCACCATGATTTACGGAGACGGAACTAAATTCGTTGCTGTATCCGCTGCTGGAGTGGGACATGTCGTACCTACCCATGAGGATCTTGACTTCCAGTGGTTCGGTCTTTCCTAAAGTCGCTGATGAGAGGGATCCCGTAAAGAGCGATGCTGACAGATGCGGCGTTGATGTTGATCTTAGGATCGTGGTGGAGGAGAGAGACAGGAGCAACAATAAGAGGGGAGGGGAGGAGAGAGGGCAAATTGTGTACATAGCTATTTTTAGTACATTCTTCTCAGTACATAACAACTTCATTCGTTTGGGTATATAGCTACCAGCACTCTATTTCACACTGCCGAGACCGTCTTTCCTCTCACCATGACTGTTCGCATCGCTGCGTGTAAGGAAATCGAGGTCATTGCGGCCTCTACCCAGAGCCGTGCTTACAAATAGGACAACAAAAAAAAGTCAATTCAGATGGAAATAAGCTTTTTTATTAATAGATCATGGCATTAGAACAGTCTACGCCATTCTCCACTTTCTTGTTTCATGTCTGTACCTCGGGCGCACCAGCAGGTCAAAGTTCCCAATCCCAAAACTCAAAATGCTCTGAAACGCAAGACTCAGCGCTCCCGGCCAGTCCAAAGCAGCCTTAAAAGAATGAAATAGTTGGAATGAGGTTCATGAGTGCATGAACCAACTCTGAATTTCATTATAATATTTAATTTCGTCATCAAACTCAGCATAAGTAAACAAAATGCTTGCTTACAACGGCTTCATTCTTTTTGCCAAAGCGTTAAACATCGAAAATGATATAATGACGCGTTTCATCATGATCCATCTCACCGGCCAAACTCCAAAACATCTTCTAAGAATATCACACTAAGTCATATTCTCACAATGGTGCCTCAACCGCTCAACCTCACTAAGAGTTCTCTTCTTTCAGCTCCAGCAGCAAGAGCTTTTGGACCCAAGACACCAACAGATATACCCAGCTTCACCCAAACCTCAAGTCCTCCACGCCTCATGGCCCCGAGACAGCGTCGCCGCGCTACAGTGATTGCACTCAACGGCCGAACACCTCCCCACTTCGCCTTGGAGTCGCCCCCACGCAGGCGTAAAAGTGCGACTGATCGTCGTAAGAGTTTGCAGCCGCATTTATGCTCTGCGCAGAGTCTTACATTGCGCAATCCAAGCAATGGCCTTATCCAGAAGGGTTCTGCGACACGCAACAATTATTGCGACTGCACTTGGACATAAAATTGACCGAGCTTTGCGTCGAGCGACCAGATCGCGAACCTTTGCGGTCACCGGCGTTGTTTGCACCTTGTCGCTGGAGTATTCCTTCACCAACGCCGGGGAGCTCCTTTGGGCAGAGCGAGCAGATTTATCAGTTTCAGGGTCAATGTGATGGGAGTCGGAAGAGCAGACGGGCTACGTGGGCATTTAACGTGGATGGGGGACTGAGCAAATTACCGTCTTGTCCGTTCTGGACATGTCCAGAGTATCGATAGATGCAGGCGGCATGACTGTAGTGGAGTGTTGGACCGAGAGTATTCAATTCTGTATTGACCTGGAGCTGCCTGATCTGCGATTGGTGGCCCGGTATTCGTATTCTATTTTTTTTATATGTAAAGCGATGGAGGATTATGTTCGCAAGCAATATTATTTATCTGAATTAACTCTGAACCATAATTGGACTCCTCCGCGCTCTATCGATCTTGGCCTTAGGTTCAGACAGTCATAAAGCACCTTGGGGTGACTTTTATGGCAGACTCAGCCATGTCTGTTAATGTTGATGTTTTGACCTAGTCTAAACACAGGTAGTATACGCTATACGAAGTGGCCGTTATCTGGCGCTACGGTTGTTGACTCGCTGGCCGGGGTGTTAACCCGGTCTGAGTCATACCGTGTACGAGCTAAATCATTGAGTCAGCCTTACCAAAAGGTGACAAACACCATCTCATATATATCATCATGCTTCATATTCATTAGTTCCCCTTCTCCATATTTCCTTTTCCAGCCTTTCAGTCCTTTTTACGGGGTCAATCACAATGCGGCCAACACCACTCGAGCGATCGCGTCTCTGCGACGCATGCACCCACGCATGCTCAATGTCCATCGTCGGTTGTACACCATATACCTGTCCAACCCATAGATCCCAATTCCCCAAAAATGATTATTCTTATCCTAGTAGCTGGGATCTTTTAAACGACATATCGCGCTGGGCAAAGTGGTCAAAGACAAAGCGAGACTTTCTTTCCGAAACAAGTTCATCAGGATGTCATCTTTGCATAACAATCGCACACGCCTTTGATGAAAAGTCAAAAGAGCAGTTTCAGAATCTAGGTAGTGATGAGGTTGTACGGCTTTGCTTCAAATATCGCACTGTTGAACGAGATCCAAGCGGGAAGTTGGGTTGGGATGAGAGGACGAGCATGGCGATTACTGATATTGCGCTGGGAATTGATCTTCCCGATGAGTTCTGGCTGGCGATCAGGTCGGATAAAGGTTCAGTGTTGGAAGAGGTGTCATTCGATCTGCGAATGCGACCACTTCAAGGTAATTTTACCAGTGCATGTAAGAAATATGACTGACTTGATCAAAGAAACGGATACGAGTCATGTAATCAAGACCATTCCCGGCAAACATGCCTCGACGATGAACGACCAGAATTTACAGCTTGCATTGAAATGGATCGAAGGCTGCAATCGCTCACATCCCATTTGCAAAGAGTTCCAACCCCAACAGCCGAATTGGCGTCCAATGAGACTTATCCACATCGGGTCAAAAGTTCAACAACCGCGACTCGTAATTCCGTCAAAAACAGTACCATACATTGCACTAAGCTACTGCTGGGGAACTGACAACACCGTCACTCTCACAGAAGCAACCCTCATTCCATACCAAAGCGAAATCCCTCTGGCGAGTTTACCAAATACCATCCGCGATGCAATCACCACAACACGAGATCTCGGCTATGAATATCTATGGGTCGACTCGCTCTGCATCATTCAAGACTCCAAACCTGACTGGATCAAGGAGTCGTCGCAAATGGGCAGCATCTACGGTTCAGCAGCTCTGACCCTCGCAGCAGCTGGGGCATCAAGTGTGCAAGACCCATTATTCTGCCGTCGCGATCCCCGTGCAGTAAGACCATGCGTCGCAAACATCATCCAAAGCTCGGTACATCACCGAGTAAGCTACCCATGGGCTATTTATCCGCATCAACCTGAACGACTACTATTCAACACCATCAACGAGAGTCCTTTGAGCCGTCGAGCGTGGGCGCTACAAGAACTCTTGGTATCACCGCGCACGTTGGTCTTTGGGTCTAAACAAATGGTCTGGTCCTGCGCGACGACAGAAGCGAGTGAGACATTTCCAATTGGCTTGGATCCGAAGTTTAGTACAGTGGTGAACGAGAGTGCAAGTTTATCGTATCTTCGCCAGAAGCTCATGAGAGCTTCAAAGTTGGAGGGGGAGCCATCAGAGTTTTGGAACGACTTTATTAGCAGATATACCAAAGCTCGACTGACTTTTAGTTCCGATACACTCGTTGCGCTACAAGGCATCGTTGAGAGAATCACTGAAGCAAGACGTGGATCGAAGAAAGGTGCATCGGAGCTGGAGTACGCCGCTGGTCTGTGGCGCGATGAAAGTTTCCAGCAGAGCCTCCTATGGCGTCCCAAGGTTGGATCCTCGCCGACCCGACCAGATTATTATCGCGCTCCGTCGTGGAGCTGGGCGTCGTTGGACGGCGAGGTTGACTTCTTTGAACAATATATACCGTGGATCTGGAACGGGAAGAAAACAGAGCTTGCGAAGATCTTGGATGTTTGTGTTGAGCCTCAGACTGGGTACTCGCTCTCGACAACTGGGCAGATCAAGTCGGGCCTCATTGAGATGCAATGCCATTTACGGGAGTGCTACTTGATGAAGACACCACAATCGGAAGACTCGTCGATACATCAAGATGATGATGCATATGTCATCATCTCCTCTGATGAGTATAAGAAAATGTCTGAAGATTTCTGCTTCAAAAGCCCCGCAGGAGGAGTCCAACAGGCACACAAATTCGCCAACTCCTGTACTATCGATCTCCCAGAAGAAATAACTTCATTGCAGTGGGTTCAAGTTTATTGCGTTCCTCTACAATTGGGCTGGTGTCAAACCGATCGCTACGAACAGGCCGTCTGGGAGAGCTACGAAGGCTTAATACTTATCCAAAATGACACCGAAGAGGAGGATCTTTTGACATCCGAAGGGTTCTGCGATCTGTCTCAGACTTTCCGCCGAATTGGAACATTCACATTTGATCTTCATGATGAGAATAGAGAAGCGCGAGAAAATGATCTATTGGGTCCGGTGGTGTTTGATAAAGAAGGTAATTGGGAGAGGAAGAGGGAAACAGTCTGCATCATCTAAGAAGAAATTTACAATAACGATTATAGATGATTGGCATTTCCATTTCGCTCAATCTGTGCAAATACTTCCTTGGAGACTCTTTCTACCCACTCTGACTTGTCATTTGAGGTTTGTTAGCGGCCGTGAGGAAGGGCTGGAGCGACATCACTCACTGGCGCTGTCGTCTTCCCACCATGGAAACCTTTGGGTTTAGTGCGATTCATGGATTGTTCCACTGGCGCCGACACAATGGGCTAGTCGTGAGCTGGAGAACATTCGCAAGCCTTCTCTGCGCTTCGTATGGATAAAGCTGTGACAAGGTGTTGGCCCAGAGACTTTCCATGAGAAGCGCGTGACTATAGCCTGTACTACGAGACCTTCTGAGCACATACGACCATACCTGCAGGAAAATACGGGATCCCGTCCGCTCTCCCATAGTCAAGCCTGTAAGGGGCGGATCAGTAGTTGGGTCGGTGACGACCAGCGAATCCCCGCTGTTGTATGTTTTTTGCTAATTTGATTAAGTTCCTTCTTTTTGGAGGCTATTATCAAATTGGATCAATGGCAATAATTTGGGCTACAGTGACGAACACAGCTGCTGTAAGAAACGCAGGTAGAGCGTTTCCAGCAACCTTAATGAAATAATTACTGTTTACTATAACTGGATGCACACTTGTGTTGGTTTGACGCTGGGAAGTCAAATTGGTAAACATTGGATACATCAGCCGCTGAGCTCAATGGGTGTCTCTCATTATTGAAGTCTTGATATAGATTAGATAGCTGGTGCAGGTGTGTAATCGCGATTTTAATTCGCTGCACTTTGGATAGTGTAGGGTAGTGACAACAGACGCTCATTATAGCAACAGCAGTAACTAATTACTTTTTATAAATAAATACTTAACCTCTCACCTGTCTTCCTCTTTCATCAAATCCACTAACACCATTATATGCCTACGGCAACCCACCCAGCGACAAAAGTAAAACAGGACTAATCTACTACAAAGACCACCACCACCACCATGTCTAACGGTTCTCTTTCTAACGCCTCCCGGGGACGAGCTCCTCCATCATCTACCCACGCCACTCTGGTTCACCCGCCCTCTTCCTGCTCTGGTATACACTAACATCCCTAACCCTCCTACTTCCCAACAAACATATGAATACAACACCTGGACACCCCTATGCCTGGCAGTTGCTTATCACGTCCCTCCAAGAAGAGCTGTCTCGGCTCTGTACACAAATTCCCCGTGGCTGTCGAGAAGAGTCCCTATATATCGCTGCTGGCCAGCGATGCATCGACGCTGCCGACCTAACGCCAAAAATCTTCGCGCATTACGAGAGAGCAAGGCAGTTACGCATGTTCTCTTTGAGAGAGCGCGGGATACTAGCTGTGCGAGCAAGTTTGTATCTGGACCTACTACTGTACACCAAGAAGACGGCCTACATGATGAAAACATATGGAACTGACAGCCTGCTTTACTGCAATCGAGCCTCGGCATTGCGTGTTTATTTGTACGCTCTTTTTACCCTGGTAAAGTATGGTTTCTATTCTTGTTTCTGGACAGTCGAGGTAGTACTTTCGGCTATTTACCGTAAGTTCTTCGCATGCTCTTGTTGATTGTCCCAGCCTTGTTCTTGTATGAGCTTCACTGGATGTTTCCCCTCAGCCTTGAGCTTCATTTGGTGCTGTCAGACTTACTACTGGATATCTTATATTATGGGCCTCTGATCTTGGTATTCACGTAGAGTGTTTCCTTGTGGAGGACACAATAAGAGAGACTTTCCGCAACACGAACTTAATCACTTCTATTAATAAATATGTAGTTTAATCAAAACGCTCCTGAATGATCTATGCTCCTCGCATCTCCTTATATGTCGCTATACTTCTGATATATTAGTTAACTATAGATGTACCTAAGTTTCGTAGATTTTTATTTCAATTTCGAGTGGCAAGTGATATTGAATATGTAATGCTGTGTGATTTCTACACCCCTGATTTTAGTTGTCCAATGGTGTTTGACCATCGCCCTGCATGTAAGTGAACTTGCTTGCTTTGTGTAACAGTTTGGCTTGGTTTGCGTGAGAATGCAAGACGCGCAAACCTTACATGAAAAGTGAAAGGGTGAGTGAATCAATAGCGGGCTTTGACATGTTTTGTAGTAAGAGCGCAACAGGTCTTTGATGTATAATTGAATGAAATCTGGAGCATGTGTGCATACCGGCTTTGTCAAAATGGACTGTAGGTTTCAAAGTTTGCCAATCCGTATGTTGGACTTTGGCTTTGTTTGAAATCTCATTAACTGATCCCATGCCATATTCAATAGAGCTGGTCAAATAAGTAATGGTATAAATTGATTCTATCTTCTTCAACTCTTCCTCTCTTCTCTCCTCTTTCAAATCCTACCATCATTATTGCCCTTATTATTACTGTCTTCCTATTTTTTCCACCATGAGCCTGAAACGTCGAGGATCCGAGCTGGATCGTGAAGCGAAGAAGATGAAGTCTGACGACAGAAATGGGGACGATGAAGTCACATTCAGCAGTTGGGTGCAGGCTACCCAGGCTTCGCCTCATCAGACTGTCACTGATTTGGCCGACTTGCCCCAAACGGTTCGCGAGCAAGTCAACTATCTACTACAAGCTCTTAGTGATATCTCCCCAGAGACTCCGTACAAAGTCAATATCTTTGATCAAATCAACGCAATCAACTCACATTGTGACTCGCCGCCGGAACTTACATTTAAGCCGCCTGAAATAGAAATCATGGTTGGCCATAAGCACAGTACATTTTCCCACTGCTCTTGTCTCAAAGTTCAACCTGCTGATTAGTCTATCAGGAGGTGATTCTACTCACGACTGCGAGGACCCCGCCTGCGATAAATATTTCGCTAAAGCCAAAGCCATACCTTATGCCGATGGTTACCGTTACTTTTCAGTCGAGGTCGTAGAGCTGAGAAACTACACAGGTGGCAGGTATTGGCTTCCATGTACTGAGTGGGAGCATGGTAGATCAACATTTGAAGAGAAGCCTTGGAAGGAGAACTATCTACGTCAAATACGGAGCCTCGTCGGAAAAGTCGCGGTTTCTCACAACCGAAAGGTACTCGGTTGGTGGGTGCGTAAAATTACTCATGCTGAAACCCCATTTGAGCCATTCAGGGGAAGGGAGCAGGCTAGGGAAGAGTTTCTTTCAGGCTATGTATCTTGGACTGGAGCATCTCGCAATGCTTGGTATTTTCGCTGATAGTTACTGAAGAATGGCCTCGGCGATTTTGATTGTATGGTCTGAGTAAGTCGGAAACCACTGTGTTGATTGCTCAGAGAATGCAACAAGAGGTAGAGGTAGTGAGAGAAATTCAGAACTTTATGTATCATGGTGAGGGAACTCGTGTCATATTTAAAGGGATCAGCTGTTCTCTGAATGCCAGAAATTTAGTAATACCTATCAGCGAGAGCCAGAGAATATAATGGCGGTCTGGTTGCGATATTCGAGGGGTATTGATATATGAGTCCATCTGTTACCGAGATGTTGCGTCGCCTATAGTCGAGAAAGAACGAGAGTATCTTGTTCCCCAAGTCATACACAACTTGGATCTACAAATCGCCTGTCGCTTTCACGATGCCACACTGGCAGTGGCAGCGATACCAACTACGCGTCGCCAGGGCGAACATACCAATCATAGCAGTGTAGCTTCACAACTATTTGCTGAATGGAGTTCAGACCGCCAGCGAGTGCCACTGTCAATTCGCCATAAAGGTCCCGGCATATGAAAGGCAACCACGCAGAACAACAATATTGTTGGCGAACCCCAAAGATTCATCCAACTTCTCCCGACTTGGCCATCTCTACATCGCAATATCTTCCACACAACCGCATCATCACTTTCTCAAGCATCAGCACCAGCAACCCGAAACAAAACACTTCGCTCTTTCATCTTCTTTTCACGCCAATATAGGACATCAACATGGCGGATCTCATCGACCCAGGCACCATGAAGCTGGTCCTTATCGTCTCCCTCCTGTGGATCATCTCATTCACCCTCCACACGCTCTACGAGATCAACGACATCATCTTCTATTCTATTGCCATCGGAACTTCCTTCGTTTTCGCCACCGCGAGCTGCGTCTGCCTCTCGGGTCTTGCCGTCATCGCCGTCTATTTTTCAGTCCTGGCCAACGCTGCGATTCTTTGCATCATCGTTATGCTCATTCCGGTCCTTCAATATCTTCTTCAGTGTATTTCATCCTTCTTCACTGGTATTAAAAATCTTTGCGATCAAGTAATCGGGTTCTGCGATGCGGTGTTCTGTTTCTTGGACAACATTAATACTGCGGTGCAGTTGTTTCCCCCGTCATTTGACAGATTTCTTTACGGACCTGAAGGTCTTGAGCCACTCACTGAGGAATGAGCGGTTCGTGAGTGAGTTGGAAGTATTTAAATTCTTGTAAAGCGTAGTGGAAAGAAAAGCGCTTGGTTTTGTTGGTTGCACATTGACAATGCTTTACATGAGCATCCGGTAGAGGCGAATTCCTCTTGGCAGTGATTGGACCGTTGGTATCTACGCGGAAGCAGAAGACAGTCTGTATGTAGTGCACTGCAGAAAAGAAAATCTTTGCTAAATTCTCCAGGTCAGCTTCTCCCGTGATGCCGTCGACTACAGTCTCGGCTAAATGTATACTGTCGCCATCGTCTGTCTTGGAGAGGTCCCAGTCTCACAGGAGTCAGCCGGGTCAATTAAATCATCTACCTATTCTGATGTCAGATCCCTTCAAGATGATCAAAGGAGGTAATCCCCGTAGGATCCTGATGGATTGATGACCATGACCTCACCGTTCAGACGCCGCATGATTTTCACAATCCAAATTCCTCAATTAGTATGCACAGACGATTCCGAGCAGCAGATGCAAGTAAATGTAAGAACTTTATACTAAATACTGAAAAGAGTTCGGTAAATTTAGGGAAGATTTAGTAGGCACTTTTAACTCATTAGTTTTGTCAGCCAAGATTAGGGTCAAGGTTTCTTGCCCGATGAGGTCCAAGTACTTCTAGATACCTTTGAGACCATTGCGTGTGGGGTAAGTGCGGAGAAGTGGGCGTGATAAGGAATTTCGTGGCGTTTCAATTGCCGGCCCTATTTTTGGTGTCTTATCTGACAGGAAGCGTCAGATGATAAGCCCAGCGATGTAGTCAGGATACCATTGCCAGAATAGGAAATGATATAAGAAGAGACTAACATAACGCCCCTCCCCCCTTCAGCAAGCGACGCCGATAAAGAGTCATTCACGAGGTTGGTAATAATGATAAAAGGCTCAAATGGCCCTCTCTACTCTGCAACAATGTAGTTGGAATACAGGACTTGCCATTTCGCTGCGTCAATTGCTCACTTCAGAATCAACAAAACCAACCACTCTACAGCTCTAGATATCCTACAACATGTCTGCAAAGGTAGCTCCGGCCCAGGCGAACATCCCCTCTCCTGCCCTCACCGCTCTTGACGACCTCGACCTCCCGGACTTTGATCCCGTCATCCACCTTGCTTTCCAGCCCCCTACTCGACGCCACACCTTCCAGGACCTTGGGCTCCCGCAACCAGAAAACGCACCTGACCTCTGCGTCACGGAACCTTTTCAACTCTTCTCGGAAGAAGGTGTGCGCATGCTCCGTCGTGAGATGCTCAGTAAACCAATTCTCGACAAGTATCTCCGTTCATGGGATCGTGCGCCTGCTTACATCGCGGGTCATGAGAAGGTCAGTTTCACATCACTGTAACAATCTCAAAACTAAACTAATTGCAAAAGACTGCAAAGTTTACTCTTCAGGCATGGCAACATCCCGCGACCCAAGCTGCCATCGATCACGCAGCTGGTTTTGGACTCCGTCTCTTGCGACGAGAAGCCGATCTCGGACTCGTAAACATCCAACTCGGCCCCGAAGGTCTCCCCGGCGTCTACAAACTTACCGAAACACCCTCAGCTCCGCTCTCACCCCAAGAAATGCAAAAGTCTAGCTACGACGATATACCCATTGACGCTTGGCATAAAGACCAAGTCCCGGTTGTATGCGTCGTCATGCTCAGCGACACAAGCAGCATGCAAGGCGGCGAGACAGCTATACGCACAGGAGACGGCTCCATCGTAAAGGTGAAAAGTCCCAGAGTGGGAGGCGCAGTCATCATGCAGGGTGGATGCACTGAGCACGCTGCTTTGCGCGCGACGAATGTGCCTGAGCGTTTGAGCATGGTGAGTAGCTATGCGTTTGCAGATCCGAACTTGGATGATCAGTACACGTCACTTCGGAGTGTAGATTTAGGAAATGATGATATTCCGACGTTTTGTAATATTTTCTTGCAAGAGAAGTTGCTTAGGTTGAGGGGGAGGATTGATGCGGTTCTGGAGACGCTGGTTGAAAAGGAGAAGAGGGGTGAGATGGTGGAGAGGAGTGAGTTTGAAGGATGGGTCAGGGAACAGACGAATTTTATGAAGAGGAGTGCTTGGGAGATGTATGAGAGGGTGCCGAATTACTTGGGCAAGGATGTACCTGAGGATGTCATTCGAGATTACCTGAGATGAATGAAAGATGGAAGTAGCTTGATAGTTGCAGACCTGTTTATGTAAATTGACTTTCTGTATCGCCAGCATCTAAGTCACAACTTGCAAAAAGACTCAAAAAGAGTTGATACACGATGATAGAACTCGTTTGCCTCGACACGGGATCGAACCGTGGACCTTGTCATTACTAGTGACACGCTCTACCACTGAGCCATCGAGGCGCGCTCTGATTGGATGAAGCTCTTCGTCGCTCCCAAACACCAAGATTCTCTCCAGACTGACCGGTTTTACTCGACACCAATTGCAAACTGAGGGAGAGGTCACTTTTGGGGATGAGTATTGAGCTGGATGTCGTCATTCATATCGCTATAAAGTTTGACACTCAAGGGATCGAGTATAATTGGTGCAGATCGCAATACTCAACATTGTTCATCCGTGAACTACTATAGGACTTTGCAGCCCAGAGGGCGCATCCTTGAAGTCTTAAACACTACTCAACGGTAACGACCATTTTCCCATTAGTATCCCCATTCTCCATTGCCATATGAGCAGCGTGTATCTGCTCAAAGTCAAGCACCCTCCAAGGCTTTGCATCAATCTTCCCTTCGGCCACCTTGAGCATAATACTCCTCAACGGGACGTCAGACACTGGGAACTCTTCTGTCCCAAACACAAAACTACCAAAAAAGCTCAAGTGAACTCCACTTGCCATTTGTAGCAGCGGATTGAATCCCCGCGACTCGTCAGGCCCTGCTGGTCCCTTGATGGGATCTAACCCTCCTAGCCATCCTGCCAAGCAGACCCGAGCATCTCGACGGACTAATTGCAGTGAGTCGACAATTGTGCTGTTTCCAACCAAGTCCAGTACCGAATCGAACTTCTTGAACTCCCCGCTTGCATGGAGGTGTTGGCTCAGGTTGGGCATTTCGAGGACTGTTTCCGCGACTCCGAGGTCTCGCAGCATGGCAAACTTGACTTCGTTGCGAGATGTCGCAGTGACGATAGCCCCTGCATCGACAGCGAGATTGATCGCCGCTCTTCCAAAAGATGAGGTAGCACCTCTGATAAGAATCCTCTGTCCACGTTGTAGATGTAGGTTTCGAAATAGGCACGTCCAGGCTGTAGCATAACTTTCAGGCAGCGCAGCTACATCTGCCCAAGACAGCGGTAGTCGTTCTCCAGGTTCGCCCAGTGCGACTATGTTGTTAGTATTTGCGACGGTATACTCTGCATAACTACCGGGTATAGTCCGACCAAGGCCGCCCATGAGTGCTGCAACTGGTGTTCCTGTAGCGAACTCTCCTCCTGGACACTCTTCAATAATTCCGACGCATTCAATACCACTGATAGGGACTGACTCTGCCCATTCGCCGCGGCGCATATGCATTTCTGCATGGTTGACGCCGAAGGCTTTGATGCGGATGAAGGCTGTGCCGGGGATTGTGGCCGATGGTTTGGGAACGTCTTTGATGACTAGGTTCTCGACTGGACCGAACTCGGAGATCAGTATAGCTCTCATAGTAGAAGACATTGCTGAAACAGATATAAGTAGCCTTTTGATAGGAAGGATTGTGGTTGGATGAGTCTGGCTGTTCTACTCAATCGTTGCGATGTGTTACGGCAGTTTGAATGTCAATGCAAGGACAGAGGCTCATATTTAACAATTTGTCTGCCGTAGAGGAAGCGCTAGGAACGCCATTCGGACCCAGTTCTCATCCATGCAATCCTCAGGGCGCGCCTTTTCAACAGCGCTTCATATCAACTTTTCAGTGACTAAACGTTCGTTGTTAGTTAATGCTGACTCGGAATACTTATGTGATTGGCCCGGCCTGACGCGATTCGCCATCATTTGTAAGCGCTTGTACTGGTGCGACTGCTACAGGGTAGTTTCAACCAATTCGTGGCTTTGGTAGTGCATTATCCAATCAACACTTGACGGTACCATGACAAACCTCTCCGTTGAGGACAACCATGACCTCATACGGGGTTCGTAGCTGTTGTGTAGCTAGTTGTTTCTTGTCGAGTGCAGCCCCTTTTCAAGCTTAGATCAGAGATGCGATGTGTGCTTCTTTGTACGTCATCGCACTAGGGCCGCGTGAATGGTTCGGCTGTTGAGAATTCAGCACTGTCGGCCGACGTACCGAAGAACAAAGAGGAAGACTTAGAAATGTCCCTCGAGCTATACGAGGTCATAGTTCATAAAGCTGAGTTAAAACGATGCATCGAACACTATCTCAAGTCTTTATAAGCCTTCGTTCTCACGTGCAAACAGCAGTGACGTCCTTGTTCTAAGAACTAACCAGTACAGCTGGTTTGCAACAATGATGAACGTCGTAACAGTGCCAGTGACAATTTAATCGCCAAACCTATAAGATACACGATCTCTGTACCTTTCTGTCAACAATGCGTCAAACACAATCGCAAGGTCACAAGGAGCATTTACTACCGTTTACACAACTTCCCAAAAACCATTCTATATAAAATCTTGTGTTCTACAATCGTACCTCTCACCGCCGCCATGGAGAAGCAGTTGCAAGGACTGAAGATGGAGATCATGCAGGATCGATTGGGCAGTCTTGAATTCCGCCTAGAGGAACTAGCCAATAGCTTTGCGCAGCTTAACACCAAACAACTCGGCAAAGAATGTATCAAGTGCATGCGAGCCATCCGAAACCTAGCTTCTGATTGTCTGATCGCAAACACCGATCAATACCTTGCTTGCTTTGACAGAACCGAGTTCATTAAATACGCGCAAGAAAGTCGGCAGGCAATGCAATTCAAAGTCGACGAAAACAACACAATTCAACGCATCTACCGCGAGGCCGGGCACCACCGTCAGATGACAGAAGAAGAGCGCCATGACCGCTTTCTGAGTCTCAAAGCCGGTGTAACGCCTGCCAAATTTTGCTTTCCGCCGTATGACGCCCATGAGTTGTTCGTAGAACTTGCTGTCAATCTCGAATGCTTTGCTACTAGGGAGCTGGAATACCATGGTCAGCCTTACGCGCCGGATGATGCTGCCATCAGTCAGCCTCCACCTCCCTACGAAAGCCAGGGCCGAGGGCTTCACCACCGAGGAAATTCCCAGCCCATGGCTGCTGAAATGCCTCGCGTAGAAGATTCATTCGGCAGTGGGGCATCCTTTGAGTCTATCGCCACGGACATGTCGGGAGATGAGGAGTCGAAGGAAGAGCACTTCAAGGCTTGGGCCCAAATACAGCTTGCTGCGTACGACAAGTTCTTGAAACTTCCAGTCACGCCCCATGTAATCTCCGACGTTTTATCTCATTACGAAAACGCCCAGGTCTTGAGGTGGGCTCTTCCATTGGGACTTCAGCTGTATAGACTATTTTCTGTAGAAGGCCAACCTGGGTGCGTGGCATACAAGTCTGTGATTCCAGACCCTGACCCCGAGGGAGATCAGACTTCTTCTTTCACAGAAGGTGATATTGAGATTCTTACGACAACTCGTGACCGACTCAGAGACGATAACTGGGACTCTGGAGCTGTTTTGGAAATGGATGTACCTGCGCCTCACCCGTTGCTCCCAGATTGCATGGTTACAATGGAAAGGCTCAAGCCTGAGGAGCTGAGTGAGTTCGGGATTGTAGTTGCTTGGCGCTACTACCGAACTGAGGCATGGATCGATCGCTATGGCCACCTTGTTCCAGACGTTTAAAGGTTGTTGGGATAGATGACCTTCTGGTGGAAATAACTGATCATGTCATGTGGATAATTGTGCGGATATGTCCAGCATTATTACGGTGAGTGTTGACTTGGTTAGGGGAATAGGACGAGCAAGCGCCACAAACAAGTTGACAGTAAGGTAGATTTTTAAATGCACTGGGCCCATGATAAGAAAATGTAAGTATACTCAACTGGAGATTTTATCTCTCACATCTTGAGTTTTTTTAAGATTCTCCATCTCGATTCAGATTCTATGTCATGGTTTCCTTCGTGATAACAATCCACATATCAGGGTGATTTTCCATGAACGCGATACGTCTAAGCCAGTGAGTGGTGACCACGAAGTAGTCAAAATTGAAGCTAGCCATGTCTCGCAACGCTGAGACGACATCTTCCATAGCTAAAAGCAACCTTGGTCTTACTGTGATGATAATAGCTTCGAGCATATTGTTTGGCGAACGTGGTCGAGCCTGCGCGGCTTAAGACGCTATCTAGACAAGCTACAACTTAGTGATTCTAGAGCTCTCTTAAATGTCAAGACTGCCAAGTTTCCAGTTCGGTATACTAGAGTCAGCTTTGTTTTGTGGAGTATTGAGTCAATAATTCAACAGCATATTAGTTGGTAATATAGAAATAGATAGATCTACCTTTATTTTCTACTAAGTGAAATTGGAGCCTCAAGACAGAAGTTTCAGCCCAAGGAATACTATCTATAAATCCTTTACGAAGTCTGCTATTCTATGGCCATGCTTCATCAATTTGTGAACTTTGCTCGCTTATTAGCCTCATCATGGTTGGCTTCGTCGTCACCATCATCAAAATGACGTTTCCTGGACCTCTGTGCTATATCACCATATGCCTCTTGCCCCATCATCTCATCCTCCGGAGACCAGACAATGTCTTCATCATCGTAATCCGGCTCATCTATATCCATATCATCTTCGCTTTCACTTTCAGAGTCTGGTGTTGGCTCGTTGCACGCGATGATGGCTTCGTCGCGTCCACTGGGTATCCGTTGCATGGTTTCCTTGCTGGCAGCCTTCTTCCATTCCCAATACCCTACCAAAGCCCGTTTGTAAGCCTCTTTGTGGGCCCCCTCATGTCCCATGTTGTGGTCTCCAGAGAATTTCCGCAGGTCAATGTAGTAAGGTGAATACAGCTCTTCCAACTGAACCGGTTTTAGGTTGCAGATTTGTATTTCAATTGCAACGGAGTGCAATGGATATGGGTCGAGGCGATCATAATCCTCCCTGGGCCATGGACTTGCTAAAGGTGAATACTTGAGTTCACCAACGCGCTGTTCCTTCCCTGCGTCATCGGTTAAGTCTATGAGGTAGGGTAACATTCGGCGTCTGAGCGTGTCTAAATAGCTGCGTTCAAGCGGCCAGCCACCTGTTTCCCAATTGGCATGTTCACGTCGAGGGTAAAACCCTGGCATTGGTCTGTATTCCAAGCTTGTACACTCGAGATAGCAAAATGGATGAAGGTGCTCGTCCTCTCCGCCATGGGATAGATAATCTTGACAACACTCTAGGTGGTATCTGATGATCGAGTCATTCCCTTCATTTCCATGTAGACGCGGGAGAATGTTGTCGAAGGAGCGGCGGCATACTCTAATCGGGTCGTCGAGGTGTGGTATTGTATAGTCAAATTGATCAAGAAATCGCTGGTAGATTTCAGGATGGGATGCGGATAGTGGTTGGGTTTGTGATTCCGTCATCGTTGCTTTTCGTTGTTGGTAGTTGCTGGGTTGTCGATAGCTTTTGAAGAAATAAACGTTGAATGCGAAAATATGGGTTATGTTATTCCAGGTATATAAACATCCCGCACATTAGGTCTGCGGCTAAGCTATTTATCACGCTTCAGTACCCTGTTCAGAACTTATCAAGGTCAGCATGTGTACCACTGGGAGAGGCTTTTGTTCTTGGCCAGGTAATAATGCCGGTACTGAACATTAACTGATTTGTGTTTCAACACTCGATGTAGTTAAGTAAAGGTCTGAGTGCACTAGAAATATACATAGATTTGCCGTTCTTTAGACTCTTTGTTCAAGTTGGTATGGTCAAGTAGAAATAGTTGCAGAACTTGAGTTAGATCCTGACTGGTCCGTTATTGTCTGGATTAGCACAGGCATTTGGCGATTTCGCCAGGTCCTTTCAATCCACAAGCTTTGGCAGTCTCAAACTAGTGTCGGGGCTCTCATAACACCGCAATTGCTGCCGGTCTCTGACCAGAGAATTCTCCAACATCCTACGGACGTATTTGTATTTCCTCATTAAATGTTCGAGCAATGGTGCATCTTCCTTTACTAGATGAAGAACATGACAACTCATGGTGGAGAGTGAGGCATTGGTGTCAAACAAAGACTCTGTGAATAAAGAATATTCTTTGACTGCTGATCAAAGGAGTCATCCTTCCGACGCAGATGTCTTTACTGTTCATTTCTTTGAGCCAAATCTGCAACATCTTTCTTGAGAATCATCTTGGACTTTAAGGAATTTGGCTGGCGATGGCCATTGAGAATGGCCTCAATGTGACGGCTGCTTAGTGAAATGCTAAAACGTCTCGATTTATCCAAGGTTTAATACGATGTTGCGCATCCAACAATCTCATTTCTCTACCTAAACTATCGAGGCTTAATCGCATTTGCGAAGAATCTAGTCAAAACCTGCAGATCTAACCTGTTTCTCACGCCCATGGCTTTGGTCTGCGATGCCTTGGTCTCTGTTAGAGGTATCCCTGGTCATTCTAAGACCCATCTCATGGTGTTTTTAATTGATGGCCAACGTTGAATATGCAAGCAAGTGCTGGTAGTCAGTAGGCAAGGTTCTCTTAGAATACTCTGGCTCTTACTGGTTGTCTGCTTGTGCAGCTGCTTTACGGGCAGCCACTCTGGCTCTGCGAGCCGCTTCCCGAACCTTCCAATCCGCCAAAGCGGCCGGAGCGTAGTTCACGACCTTCTCTTCAGGCTCCCATCTGTCGTCCTTAGGCGAGTATCCAACCCACTGACAGTGATAACGGATTTCGCCCTTGGCCCAGCCCTTTGCCTTGACTTTGAAGATATGATAAAGTTGCAGACCTGTAACTTCCTTCCGACCACCAAGGTCTTCCCAGTAAGTATACAGAGCTTGGGGATCGATCTTCTGGATGAAGTCTTCACGTTCCCAAGACTGTGGGATGTCGTCGTCTGTCCACTTGACGAGAATCTGGACGGTGCTTTCCAAGCGGTCCACTCTGTGCCGAATCAGGGTGTCGATTTCATCGGCCATGGTGCCTGTGTCGGAGAGTGATCAGTACTACTGTCGAGAAGATAAGTCTTTACTCACGTATTGGTAGTGTTGATGTTTGTGAGTGTTGATGTCTGTGAGTGGTGATGTTTGCGTGTTGATGTTTGAGAGTAGATTACAGGTTTGATCAGTCCCATGGATGGGCATTTAAAGATATACGACAGAAAGCGAACAGAAGAGAGGCCATGCTCCAGTGTTAAATCGCCAGTCAGTAAGATCATTTTTCTACTCTTAGACCATTGGAACACCTCCCTAACAATATGCCACTGTCACCAATCGAAGAAGAATTACATAAGTCAAGCCTGTAATACCTGTTACTGGGAGTGGCCTTAAGTAAACCTGGTTCGCGGTGAGTCTCGATGTGACGGCCGCGTTGCAAATTGCTAGTATCTCATTTCACTCAAAGCTCACTACGGCATCGCAAAACTAATTGCTCTCTTCTCTAGCATGATCGAGGCTTGGTTACATGTTCAAACGCTATAGACCTCCTTCAAGTTATCTATTGTATCTCTCAACTGCCTAAGCCATTTCCTCCTTAGTTAGCTCACCCCCAAGTAACCCAAGTCCGCCCTCCTGGCTTTGCTTTAATGATTCGCCGCCGGATTGTTCTGATTAGCAGCTGCTCGCCTAGCCTCAAACTCAGCAAGCACATCCTTGGCAATCCTCATTACCTTTTTTGGAGGCTCCAAGGTTGTATCCTGACGGGTGTCCGAGTATCCCACCCACTGGCAGTGGTAATACCATTTACCCTTCCTCAAAACTCTGGCAAGAACCTTGAAAACATGGTAGTGTCTTAGATACGTAGCATGACCACGACCGCCGTATTGGCGCCAGTACCGATACACTATTTCGCTGGCGGTTTCTTGCAGAAGAGCCTCGGGTTCCCACGTTGGCTCGTCGTAGCCTTTCCATTTGACAAGAAACTGAACTGTCTTTTTCCTTCTGTTGACTTTGTGGCGTATGAAACGCTCGATTTCGTACTCTCGGTCATCTTGATTGGCGGACATATTGTATGAGAATACCAGTACCGATTGTGAACCTTATGGATTATTCAATTATTAATTCTATTGACGTCTCGTACTTTGGTGCATCGCCATTTGGTCCTGCAGATGCGATTTATACAGTTTCACGAATCGCAAACATGGCGTACAGCAGACAAAGGTGTACCCACGTTCCCAAATGAGTTGTTGTTCGGTAAGACCATCGATTCTGTTCTTTGTCCATTTTGACCATCTCTTTAAGAACATACCACCATTCACACATCAACAGAACATGTACAAGGCCCAGGAACCGCAGTGTTCTGTACGCAGCAAACTTCGTCTGCAAGACGCTGCTCTATGTTAAGTGTTGAAATACATCATGCTTGCCATACCGCTCTGTACACCAGAATAGAGAGATGTAGTCAACATTATCAAGGCCTGAGAGTCGGGCAAGGTACATTATTTTAACCATGAAAACCTGAGTATAGGGTATCTGTGATGGTGAAGATGTGTGGGTCAAGAACTTTTGTTAAGGAGGATCTCTGCGCTTGGACTGGAGTTCTTGGCATTGTCTTGAACGGGAATAGATAGGCCTTCGCTTAAAACAATTCATTTTATTACCGCTATTAATAGTCTGAAGGATCAGAGTGGAACAATCCTGTATCGTATGAATGTCTGAGTTTGGCTTAATAATACACCGCGTTATGGCCGATGCAAGGGCTCAAGAGTTTAAATACTGTTGAATACCCATAGGAACACATACACTCGACACTTACATTTTCGTTTACATACAATTTTCAAAAGGTCTCTCTTTAAAATCCGTTCATCAAACGTCACTCGTTCAACCCAATAGAAAAACAAAATGGCACGATCAATCGCCCTCGCAGCTCTTCTCTTGGCCCTCCCTATCGCAGCGCAGCCCGAGATCACTTCTACCCCTGCCGCAACCGCTGCTGCCCCCGAGACCACCGAGATTACTTCACACCCTCCCGAAACCACTGAATACACGGTTGTGTCGACGATTACACGCAGTAACGGCATTGACTATTATGCTGTTCCGATCAGCAAGTCTAATGGAACTGCTACCGGAAGTGCTCCTTCGGCGACTGTTGATGTGGGTAATGCTGGGGCTGGATTGATGGTTGGGACTGCTGGCGTTGTTGCTGGAGTTGTTGGCGCGCTTGCAATCGTGCTGTGAGAGGCTGCACTGTGAGAATGGGAGTGATGGACTGGGATTTAGGGAAGTGGTAGGAGGGTCACGACGTTGGTCGTGACATCGTATTCTGGCTCAACTACTTTGTTGCTATTCTGTAATGCCTCACGTACAATTCGTAACAAAACCAGTCTCAATCAATTCTCTGTTCCACTTGCTCCCGTTAGACGAGTAGAAGCTGTCTTGCCACTTAAAAATGTCACTTTCCTCAATTGCACTAATGCCATACCCGTTGGTTTCTGGTAGCCTGGATCACAGCCTTTGGCTGACACTGGCCAACGCTTAAGCTCAAACGCAACAAGGCGCTGCGCCACGGGATTTATATTGCAACGCGTCGCGAAGATCACATAAGAATTGATCGACTGCTATGATCTCCCTGCTGTGACTCAGTACATTTGTGAACACTTCGTTAGGGGTGATGGCCACCGCGAAGCAAGGGCCCATCATGACAGTGCCTATGGCGGATTAAAAATTGCAAGGTAAATCTCTCAAAAAAACATTTTAATTTTCACAGACAGCACGTAGTTCTTCCGCGGCTGCAACTCCAGTTACTAAACATTCATTCAATCCATATGAATAGGTCCAAGTCGAGAGTGGGTCGCCTTCGATGAACATTATTTTGAAATACAACCCCAGTCTGTAGTTTTATTATAAATTTTCATACAGTACATCATAAAGACACTGTATCCTATCATAATACCGTTGTGCTGCGGCTTCCAGAGTTGATGTGGCATTTGGAACTCCAGCGCCCAGCAAACGTACCACCCGCGCGCATCAGTGTCATAGTGCAGAGGCAGTCGACCAGAACCCTCTCACTTCAGTCACTGCCAGAACTGGATTAACAGTTTGGCCAATAGCACCTTGAACTTGGGACGCGTCCAGGTAGCCGCCAAGGCACGTTTGACTAGACGTTATGCTGCCAGTGGCAGATGGTTCATGTTGCTCCGTCACACCGGCCACGTTAAATAACAACCAACCTTTCGTCTTGCTTTCTTCCTTCTTCCTTCTTCCTTCTTCCTTCTTCATCATCACAACAACTTCATCCCTCGCGTCGGACATAATCATCTTCCCATTCATAATGGCCACGACAATTTCAATTGAGTCACCAGTCGGGATCGAAATGATCCTTTTGGCCCTTGCCCCCCTTGCCCTCACTTGGATCACTTACAAGCTCCTGCAAACTGGCAAAGCCGAGACAGTCTCCCCTGTTTGTGTAAGCGCCCCCAACTCGATAACACACCAACCTCTAATTCATCTACAGGACCCATTCACCGACGAGCTCCCACCTCTTGGCCACAGAGCCTTCAAGGCGGCTGAGCTTATTCCTCGCCGTGAGCAAGAGAATATGAAACAGCAGATCGACGTCCTCGAACGACGCCGCCAGGCAGCTTTCACTCAAATCGGAAAGATCTACGCACGCCGCCTTCAGATCGACAAAGCCCTCGATAAGTTGGTCTACGACTTGAGCAGGGAGTTCGGTCCCGACGATATGGAACCGGTTTTTGGGATGAAAAAAAAGATTCGTGACCTATCACGAGAGATGGAGCAATGTTATGGCCAAGTTGATGACCTATGCCATCAAATGCATCAGATGATGGTGATGCGACTCAATTTGCGTCGAAAGATTGATCGGCTCGACTTGCAGATGGAGTCCGCGAGACTGGCTGAGATCATGTATCCCCATATAATCCCGGCGGAGGCTCTGGGAGATCAGGAACGGGAGATCGAGAAGCGAAGATGATATGGGGATTCATGTTGCTATTCCACTTCGGGGGACATCTTCTGGAGGCGACGTTTCAGATGACACAACGGCTCTCATCTCTTCTAAGCGTCCAAGAACTGGCGTGAAGCCCGATTTTCTCTGCCTTCAAGGTTAAACGGCATAAATGTGGATTCCCAATAAAATGTGTTGCGATCAGGATGTTGGCGAGGTTAGGATGCTAGTTAGCAAAGGTGGCCAATAACAAACCGAATCGCAAGAAATCAATGACTTGGGTGATGACTGGGCTTTGAAATATTTGTCATGACTGCGATGTCCTTCTCGCCCAGCCCTTAGGTGGAAGAGGTCAATAGTAGATTCACATCTCACGACAATTCACAAGTCTGGGCACCCAGCTCACGCTCTCTCAGTAAATCGACGCAGTTGTATTCGGTAAAGCAATGTTTCAGGACAATTTTTGACTCTTTATTCCACGGGGTGATAATTGTGACCAGGGCCCCGTGTACAAGACATTCCTACGAATCCAGTTCATCTCTGTCCTATGATGTCGCAATCATCCAAGTCACCCTCAGTGGCCCTCCCCAATCGCATCATAGTGGCAGCCCTGGCTACTCATTTGTAATCGCATTCATCAATGACATGACCAAAGCGATCCATCCACTCATCCTCCCCATAGAATCTCCAAGCAACAACACCTCCAAGACTCCAATGCAAAACACCCTCTTCACGATTCATCAAATCAAGCTTGCACCACTGTAGAAGCGGATGGGTAGGGCGGTCGCTCTCCTGGTCGTACTGCTTGCTGGCACTCCACGGAGAGTTGAGCAGCTTCTTGGGTTCGATCATGATGACCTGAATCGCACCGCTCTCCCATTCCGGCGCCAGCGCGTCAACCCATTGCTGTTTCTTTACAGCCCACTCCTCCTTGTTACTGTCCCAGGTAAGCTTGATGGAAATAGCTTGGCGCTGGAGTGTCTTTTGGTAGTATTGATGAAGGCAATTGCGAATGAACTCCAGCGAGAACGGACGAGACACATAACTCAGCACCTCTTCCTTGTCCAATTGCTGCGTATCTGGATAGTCCTCCTGGACTTCGACCGCTGGATCAAGCCGCATAGCAATACGACGGTGGCGAAGCTTGAGATATTCCATCACAGTGCCTTTGAATTCTGCAACAAGGTTGGCGAATGGTGGGATACAGGAGCGCATGCTAGGTCCAGCATCAATCATGTGGTCAGCAAAATACTGAATGGAGAGGTCTAGCGTCTTGAAGCGCTCCTCGCAGTTGCTGACTGTCATCCAAGGATATTTAAAAGCCTCGTCGCGGTCCATTTCCGAGTATGCAAGCTTGGCGTCAAACTCCGTCAGCTCAAGAAGCTCGTGGTGCTCTGTGAGAAGATTGGAATCGCCGAGTTCCTCAGAATTCGGGTCCTGAAATGCAGATGCGATACTCTTCATGTCTTTGATGAGTAGATTGACAAGCTCAGTGACTTGATCCACGTCCCGTGACTTCAAGTCCTTGGTTAGGGCTTGAAGTCCAATTTGGAGCTCGTCGAGCTTGTTGAGATATGACTGCATGGTCGCGATTGTGTTGAGATAGTGGTAAGCTATTGTTGTCGCGTAGAGACTTTCTAGGCAGAAATATTGTTTTGTTTCCGAGAATGGCTGTTAGCCCTTCTGTTAGATTGGTGATTGTTAGGAAGATGAAATGAGAGACTTTCTTGCTGACGGTCGGCACTGTATTTAAACGTTTCAGCCGTGAAAATCGCAAGGAATGTGACACTGTTACACAGTTCACTCCATTAATTCCAACAATCCTCGGATCAATCGCGTAAACACTGGCAAAGCACTGCGAGACTCTCTTAGAATGAACCGTGAAAAGCCATGCCTATTGTCTGCCAGTAGCCAAACCACACCATTCTAGTTTGTACAAAGTACCAGTCGATAATGTGGGTTCGGGTGAGGTATTTCAGACCCATAACGTAGCAGATAGCTCTTTAGCATTAATTAAGCCTTAGGCCTACATCAAGCCGTGTAGCGGTGTTGAAGGACACGGCGCATAGTAAGGTGAACATTGAACGACTACCCATGGACTGACCATGCTGCCTGCGAGATTGAGTCTGAAAGCTTCAGATGAGATGATTGACTGGAGTCATGCTGAACTGAGGTACTGACTACAAAGTTGTCAAAACGCATCAGTTAAACCTGAACGGACATCCTACGAACAATGACTGCTGAGTGAGATAAATATGTCGACACAATAGATTATGTGAACTAAGTCATTTTACTGTAAAATGAGTGAAAAGGGTCAAGACCTATATCCTAAGTGATGAAACACTTAGGCAACTTAATCTTAATTTAGGAGACTTCTTACTAAGTGTACATGTTAGTACCCGAGGCCTACTTAACCTGTAAAACACAAGGACAGCACATTTTTAGCTATTCTTTTGCATTCTCGGTACGGGCATCGAAGTTGCAATCCTGTGCGGTGATCAATCCTTCGCTGGAGTTTGAAACCGGAACATAGGAATACGATATGATGGTATTGCCGTTGACATAATAAGTGAGCATGCAACTAAAACTTTGTTCCGCTAACGTACTCAGCTAAAGTAGTTCTCGCCAAATTGAGATATAGCATCTGAAAAACGCGCTCACCGTGTTATGAAGGAGTATATAAAGGCCAATGAAGTCCCAGATCTGACCAGCACCGTCAGACACCACGGTCAAGCCCAACAGCAAGAACACCCCTACCCTCACCAACATCAACAGAACTCTATTCATTACAGAATCACCATTACCTCCCATCTCAACATGCTTCTACCTCCAGGATTCATGGTCGGGGTCTTCAACTATCGCAAGACCCCCGCTTTCATCGTAATGACTTGTCTGACTTTTCAGGTACGTTCGTTTATTCGCGAGCGGCGGGGTGATTGGTGTGAGGCTATGCCGGAGCTACTTTTTGGCGAGGGTCAAGCTGCCAGTATCCTGTCATGTCTTCTTTGGCTGCTCACTGATGCGACTCTCTGTATTCTCATCTGTGTTCTCTTTTTAAATGCCCTTTGGACACTTGTGGTCTTTGGACTCTATGGTGATCGCTTTACTACCCCGGCTCTAATTTCATTCTTATCCTTCCTTCGCGAAGTCATACCAGATATTCTGACATGGATAATCGGTCTTTTGGAAGGTTACCTTGCCATGATCGAAAGGCTTATTTCTTCTGAAGAACCGTCGAATAGACCATGTTCATAGTTAACTAGTATCGATCTGCTAAGCAGAGAGCAAACATCAAGGCTGGTGGAGCTTGACACATGAGCTCTTAACAGCTTGCATTACTTTTAAATAGCATTAACAGTTGATACATATTGTTGATGCTATTCAATCTTATCCATAGGTAAATACAATACAGATATGATAATAGATATTAATTCCTTTTTAAAAATCACAGTTCCGTGACTATGTGTCAGAGCAGATGCAATAAATTGATAGATATGTATATTACTCAAATAAACGCCCGATAACTATCAGACAAACATCACTATAGACCTACAGTCCGATACAACAACAGTGACACTATATGGCTGGAGTCAAGCTTAGTGACAACCCGTAATAACCTTAGCACTCAGAACTAGCTAGGGCAAGTGTTGGTAGGATAGTTGCAGCTGCTAGTCTTTCCACCCCCAGTGATAGCGTTTCCTGAGAAGGTGAATCCAGAGCAGCTACCATCGCCACAGAGGATATACCAATTCTGGGCAGAGCTAGCCACAGTGCCAGTGACCTTGGTGAACTTGATGTTGCTGATCTTTACTCCGTTGGTAGGCTTTCCAGTAGGGCCGCCGTTGAGATAGTCCTGCTGGACATCGACACCGTACTTGCTGATGTTGGTAAGAGCGATGTTTTGGTAGGTAACGTTGTTGACCTAATGGTCAGTTAGTTTAGACAGATGTGTTGCCTTGTTGTTTACTTACTGTTCCAGTTGTGCCAGAGTTGGACTTGATGCGGCATCCATTCTCGCTGTTCACAATCTGCGAGTTCAAGAACTGAACACCATCAACGACGTTGTTGCTCTTGCCGCCAACAGATCCTATACTAAGACCGTGGCCGCCGGAGCAATACATGTTTGAAACGATAATGTTGGTACCCGAAGTAACAGCAACACAATCATCCTGGTTATAAACATGGTTATTATCCAGCGTAACGTGGTCACTGGACGAGATGTCGAAACCGTCGCTGTTGTGCGCAGCGGGCAAGCCACCGCTCTTGGCATTAGGCTTGTCGCCAGCTCTGTTATCAAGGATGAGCCCTGAGATGGTCAAATCCGAACTGCCGGTGATGTCGAAGCAGTGAACGGGCCAGTTCTGGATGTTTAGGTTTGTGATCTTTGAGTTGCCGGTAGTCTTCTTGACAACTATGAAGTGGTCGGGCCTTTGTATGGTTAGTATTGCCTCTGCAGCAAGTAGTTGGGGGGAAATACTTTGGGTTGTCCTTATTGTTGGAACCTTCGCCATCCCAGTACGCCTGACCGTTGCCATCAATGACATGGCCTGATGCACCAGTTATGGTGATTCCGCTTCCACTGATGACGATAGGATCAAAGTCGTTATCGGCAGTGGTGGCAAAAGTCTATTACATTCAGCTTCAGCACATTAGATAGAAAAGGCAAGTAACTTACGGTCTTGCCCTTGAAGGTAACGGTCGTGCCAGCCTTGAGCTTCGATAGATCGAGTTGTTTGTCAGTAGGGACTTGGAAACCGGCGAGCACGATGTTTGTGCAGGATGAGACGGCGGTGGCGAGGCCGGAGTAGTCAGTCACGGTGCAGGCATCTCGTTCCTGGAGCTGGAGTTCATGTTATTAGTGGTTGAATGATCATTGAAAAATCCTCTTTTCTTACCGAGCTTGAAGGCAGGGCCCAGGCGGCTGGGAGCAAAGCCGCGATAGCGATGTTTCGAACCATTGTGATATTCGTGTAAGATCAAGTCAAGAGGAAGTGATGAGATGCTGAAGTGCTTGGCGATACTAAAATCTATTTCAACCTGGCATAACATGATGTTTTATAGATCATCATCTATTCTAATCAATTACAATCATACTCTCAGATCCCATTGAAGGAATATTCAAATTCCGTCTCGTCGTTCCAGAACATAGTCATTCACATTCCACTCATGAACCCCCTACTCAATATGTCCAAATTGGCATCGGCACTTCTGGGTATACGGCACGCTCGAAACATGCAAGTCCCGCTATAATGGGGAATTCTCCACGTCGGAAATATTTACAGGCATGGTTGTCCAACGAGTTCTCGGCAGTACGGCACTTGAAGGTCGGTGTGCTGTTGTGTGATTCGTGGGATAATGGAGGGAATTGCCTAAACGGGTTAAAGTGTTTCGCCAAGGAGCCATTGCCTACCCTGAAATTTGCTGTAAGTGACTCGTGTTTCTCGGAATGATTCGATGCATTAGTGACTGTTTCTGAGATCAGTTGCTCTAACTGGCTTTGCTTCTCAATCTCACTCATTTGAAATTTGAAAGTCTGTCCTCTTTAAAACCTGTAGTCTCTTCTCTGCGTCCAAGGCAGCGATTTGAATGACTCCACATGAGCCGAAAACACTAATGGAAGACGGATAAGCCACCCCCAATAATACCCCAGACTTCCCCAAACTCTATGAACCATAATTTCACTCAAGCTTAGTCGAGATCTGTCTAACGGACCGGACATAGTGTCACGCTAGCCCAACCAGCCAGAAGCTGTTCCAGATTTGTCTGGCAGATCGCGGATTGGGGGTTCCCTATATGCAATTAACTTTGCAAGTGCCCATGGGGATGAATTTGCGGGGTACGGGGTAATAAGGTCCGCTAATCACATTCGTTCCCCCAATGTCATGTTAGTGACATCCGGCAACTCTATTCCGATCTTGATGCAACGTCTCTAATGGTTCGTCGCCTGATATTCATTTCTTCGAATCCGCGTATCTACCTTGAGCATCTCGGATTTCTTACGATTGAAAACTTGAAGCTGACACCATTTACTTCTTGGCCAGCGGCAGTGGTCTTAAGTTTAATCCACCGAAGGATTCTTGTCTCCTATGTAGCAAAAGGGAGTTGTCGGAACACATATTGTGGTTTTGATATGTCTCAAGACATGGGACTCATTACTGAATAACGAGCCAATTCACATTCACAATATTATCTCATCGTCTATCTCGATTGAGCTATCTCGGCGATACTATAGCTAAATATCATCCAATTATGTTACTTCACGGGGAATCGAAAGCTTTTCCGTTGATCAAGAGAGTATAGAGAGGCATCATAAGGCTAGTTTAGGGAGCCTAGGTCTAAGGAATTCAAGACATGTTTATGCTATGACTAGCGATTAACATGCCCTTCTTAGAGAGCAAGCAATATTGGACTTCGGTATAGGGTACCAAAATAAACTTAGTAAAGACTTCCTCAAGTTTAGGCTGGATTTACCTGAATATTGTATCACTTAGGGTTAAGGTCCTGGGTTTTTTTACCCTCCCCTAGACTCCGTAACTTATTCGGACTTGATGGTGAGACGATTCGCTTTCGATAATCGAATTGGTTCATTATTAGCATAAGATGCTAATAGATATCCATTTATTGGTTATTTTTGAGAATTCTTCTAATTGCTTTTTCGTTGAATATGCCAGACCCTTGTCTCTCGTGTTACAATTGATGACCTCTTCCAGACCTAACAGCCAGTTGTTCCGTATTCCTACACTGACTTTAAGTACACGATTAAATAATTCCTCATCAGGCATGGCATCTCCGACATACGCGCCATGCCAACTGTTAACAACAAAGGGGTGTCCTAGTCAGACTCATCCGACCAGTGACAGACCGGTACGATGGGCGATGCACCGTCCTCGGGTTCTTCGCATGGACGGCGTGGGGTGTTGGTCTGGGTAGCACGGGTTGAAAATGCCACACCGCGACGAGGTCCTGACGGTCGCGACCCATCTGACTCTCCCTGTGATACCATTTGGAGATTCTCAACACGCTGCTCCAGCTGTTCGATATGCTGGCGTCGAGACAGCGGAGGCGAGTCTCGCAGCACGCTTCCAGAAGTCGGCGCAAGGACCTGTCCTCGCTGAGAAAAGAAACTGTTGGCAAAGTCCAAGGTGGTGATTTCATCGTTGCTGGGATTGCGCCGTGTAAGGCGTCGAGTAGATGATAGATAGTGTTCGAAGCTTTCTGCCCGCTGATGACTGCTTGCAGCTGGGCGTCGTCGTTGAATTCTGTTGAAGGTTATAGGCTGAGAGACTTGTTGTCTTGGGTGGTGAGGTGGTGTAGCGAAGCGGCCGCTGAAGGGGAGGATTGAAGAAGAAGAGGCTCGTGGACGACGACCGCGACTGGAGCGCGATTTGAAAGGTCTCTCAAGTGTTGCAGTGGGAGAATTGGCCTTATCGTCGGACTCATCTGGTGTCTTGGGGTAGTCTGGGATGGGTTGGGCGGTGGATGGTGGAGTTTCGGGGTGCGACGGCATCTCGGTGTCTGAACCTGACATGATTACCGACTTGAGTCTGGCAGACTTTAGGTCGACAGTTTTGTGATATAGCGAGCGGAATGTAGCGTTCTATTAAGTCGAAAGATCCTGCTTCAGCAAGGCTATTGACTCACATGCCCTTCAAGTTGGGCCAGAAGTGAGAGAACGAAGGGAACTCGAGAAAGTTCTCACTGACGGGAGCTCAAAAACCCCCTCCATCTTAGAAGTTAAGCGAGTGAGGAGAACACCTGTGTTGTTTCCTCTTCTCTCGTCTCTGGTCTAGGCCGTTCACCTGTGGGAAAGTGACATATCATCGCGGCCAAGCCACTTTCTATCACTACGTCAGAATCTAGTTCCTCTGTATCAAGGCTATAGCTACCATACAGAAAGGGAATTAAGCCATGATGTTACAGATCAACCTTTCGGCTACTTAGTGAATTGGAGCCAACGTAGAACGCCCTAAGTAAAGCAGTTTGACACACGTCAATTCGCTGTCTTAATTTCTTCCCGCACTTGATGTTTGGGATGATCGCTCTACCCCTGTCGCTAGACTCACCGAAATCATCCTTCTTTCTTGACCTAAATTGTTGTGGAGACAGAAAACGCTTCTTCGATGCTGTGAGCTACTTTAATGCTTCTCTTTCCTGTCATGGTACCTCGCAATACGAGAATAGCATTCTGGCACCGCTGTCCTTACCGTCGCGGAACTCATCTCAAGCCGTCTCTGTCAGATATCAATCTGACAGCGGAGTCGGTGAGCCAATAAGCGCTACCAGCACCAGGTCCGAAATGTGGCCTAGCCGGAAAGGCAAAGCTCATGGTTCAGATTAGGCACGGGAACATGTTGTTCTGTCCCGGATCGAAACGGAAGTCGTGTATTCAGCGCTGTACAAACAAGTACTTCAAATTATATTGTGACCCTATTCACAGCATGTTACTCTCATGTAGCCCTATTTAGCTGGGGAAATGGCAGGGACTAGGCCTGTTCGTAAGGCTAAGCGAAGTTACTAGTCCACGGTACTCAGCCTCTGATAGAGGCACTTTTGCTCATCAGTCTTGGCAATTGACCATGCTGATAGTACATGACCTTGTTGGGGATGCTGTTAAGGTGAATCTCATGACCGTCTTGTTATCACGCCGTTCCGCTATGAGTTCCTGCCTGGCACAGGACCCACTGGCTATAGATCGTCTTTGCTCTCACCGACGATGGGAAACAATCAGACAGAGAACTTTCGGCTGAAAGCTGTGAGTCCATAGCCGACGCCCCTAATTTTCAGCCACTAAAATGCCACCCAACGAGCTGAACAGTCGCTCGCCCAAGATGTCAGGCCCTTGAGCAGCTTCCGATAGATTCTTTGCACTACGGTCACAACTCCAGAGGCAACCCCACCATTGATTCAACGAACCCTTACCGCACTCTAAATGCATAGAGAATGCTTTTCAAGTGTTTTCCAGGAACAGTCTCCAGGCACAGTGGTTTCCACTTTACCATCCATTATCGATTAAGTGGAAGACGTTTTGTGTAAAACTTAAACTAAGCCAGATGATATCTCTGTAATATTCAGTATTCTCAGCAGACTCTTGGACATAAGTACTCATCTGCGATAATTATCAACACTTATAACTGCATTATGTAAGTGGGCAACTTTTCGTTGTTCGGGCATACCTCACTTCCGAGGTTGAAGGTCTGGAGCTGGCTTTTCTGAGTAGAACACCACGGCCTAGGCCAAGCCTGCATTTCAGCCCCCACGCGCTCAAATGTGCGAACAAAGAATACAGAACACTTCATGATTTCTTGTTTATGATTAGGTTGATCTATTGAATTTTGGTAATCTTAGAACGTCAAACAGCATCTATCTATCTTATGGTGAACAAGCCCATGTAAACAGTAAGCAACCAAAAAGAATACAATACGGTAATTATCGAACAAGTAACACACTGTTCTTTTAGGGGGCAATTGATGCTTACGCAGCGGTTTTCGTGAACACACATGGCGTACATGGGCTCTAGAGGGAATCTGAACATCGGAAGCAGGATATTTTGCATTCCTATTAGAACAGTCTTGTTTGGGGTTCAGGGTATAAATAAACCGCTAACTATGGCCAATATCCAAATATCAAGACTTCCCAAAGGTAAGAAGGGTTCGAACATTGAGGCACAGTTTCACTCAAACACAAACAATTCGGAAACAAGTACTAACACTTCAGACATACTGATACTGCAAAGAAATCACAGATCAAAATGGAAGACCTTAATAACAGTAACTCAAACAGGAATTCGGAGCTCATTCGGCAAGGTATTGTTCAATGTCTCACTCTCGAAGCAGAGTGCAAGGCCTTGAAAGAGAGTCTTACAGAGAGCCGAGACTATTCTCAGAGGCTGGAAGCTGAGAATGAAGAATTGAGATTCCGCATCTTAGAAATGATGGAGGATCAAGCTGAAATAAGAGCGGAGCAAGAAGGACTGATGAAGATAATGAGGGAGAAGGACTCTCTTATCGAGAGCTACAGTGCCTTGGTGTCAACGACATTGGACAGAACCGTGCATCGAGAGCGACAGGATATGAGAGATATTGAGGCCAAGGTGCTCTCGACCTTGGAGCAAGATCTCAATGTTGAAATGAGCAAGATGGCTATTGAGTACGCGGTGTCAAGTGACTCTGAAAGAAGCCAGCTTCCAGCCAAAAGACCCGGACTTGTCCGCCAGGGTGCTCTAAGACGTCGACAAGACCAGAGCCTTCCGAACCCGCCTTCTGTCTCTCTGAAGTCACCTACACCACCAAGGCTGGCGATACCTGCGACTCTTTAGCCACTAAGTACAGCGTCTCTTCAGCAGCATTATTCATGGGTAACCCCGGTATCATCAACTGCACCAACATCGTCGAAGGAGTTAATCTCTGTCTACCGCTCCAGTGCAAGACCTTTACGCTCGACAAGGGCGACAGCTGCATGTCTGTCGCCGCAGTCACCGGACTTGATCAGGGAGACATTCGCTCTTTGAACCCTTGGGTCCATCCACTTTGCAACAATCTGCAGGACGGCACCGAGACTCTCGGTCGAGTCATTTGCATTACACCGCCTGGTGGCAAGTACGAGCACGACGTGAACACCACTAACTCGGACCCGGCATATTCTGAGTATGCTGACAAGGCTGTTTCACCACCCAGTGGAGCGACTCTGGCTGAGAAGACCATAAAAGACTGTGGCCGATGGTATACCGTTCAAAAGGGAGATAACTGCGCTGTAGTTCTGGTCCAGTATCACATCAGTCTTCCCCTATTTATACAAGCCAACCCTTCGGTTTCGGAGGGTACTTGTACCACCGATCTTGCCCCAGGCCGAACTTACTGTGTCGGTCCAACCAAGGAAGCTTTCGCGGTCAAGCCTCAGCCTGTTCCTCCTTTCCATCGCTTCGGATGCTTTGCCCGTGAGGCAGACACTAAGAATCGCACTGTCTTGACTCTCGCCAAAGCCGAACACGTCAAGTCCATGTCAATCACAGCTTGCCAATCCTTCTGTTTACAGCGGGGATGGACGGTTTGGGGAATACAGAACGGCGACTCATGTTTCCGTGACAATCAACTACGTATGGATAGTCAGATCATTAACAATTCCAAGTGCAACATTCACTGTAACGGTAACACGACAAACGTCTGCGGCGGTAAGGATGCTATTGAAGTATTTGGGGATCAGGATATGTTGCGTGTTGAGTACGCGAGTCTAGGCTGCTACTCGTGGAGTAAGCAAGCCATACGTGGTACTACAGGTGGCGACACTATAGAGTCTCCCGATGAGATGTCTGTCGATGCGTGCGCAAGTCTGTGCACTGTGACCAAGAAATCCGACTTCTTTGCTCTCTGGGAGGGCAAACTCTGCACTTGCGGAAGGGAAATGACACCAGGAGCTACGACGACTAGTATGGATGAATGCAATGTAGCTTGTAGCGGTCAGCTTGGAGACATCTGTGGTGGAAAAGGAGTGGCAGAGGTCTTTACAACCAAGACTAAGAATATCATAGCTAGCTAAGAACACTAACCGCTCCTTTTTCTTACCGCTTGGCTATTGGGGTTTTCCCTCGTATGTCTTTTGATATATCTGAAATGAGGCTTGGCTGTTATGAACATAATCTAAACAGGCTCTTAGTAGTGAACCCTTGTCGTAACTCTTGACGCTTTAGAGATAAAGTGAGACCTATCGTCATCGGAATGTATCGCAGAGAGAATCCTCGACCTCGAAGGCGCACAACCCAGACGATATGATAGAGGAATTAAGTTGGTCGTTACAGTTAGGACGTGGCCTCGAAAGAGGAGGAGTTAGCCAACCGCAACGCGCCCAATCAAGACGGAGTGTTCTATCAACACTATTTCCCCATAAGCTTTAATCAACGGAGGCAAGGGAAAGACCTTGCTCAAAGCCGATGATAACGATGGCAAGCTCTTTGTGGACAATGATGGCGACAACAACGGCTCGTCCAAGGTAGATGACCATGACCCTAAAGTTGATCAGGACTAGGCCTGTAGGTAAACCAAGCCCACGGTCGGCTGCTGTGACCTCATGCTTGCATTGGCATTAAGCACATATAGCTCAGTATGTCATAGAGCTTCAAATAATCCATGACTCCATCGAATTCTCCATGGACGTGAAGGCAGCACTCAGGACACCGAACACCGCCCTTACACAAGGCCTACTCACATTCTTCAGACTCTTGAGGTTGAAATTGCGTTTTTCAATAAAATCGCTGTATTACGCAGTTAATGCTTGCATCACTCTTTTATCTTATCTCATTTCTAAATCGTGATCAACTGTTGACAACAATCTCTTGCCCTCGATGCTGCCATATGACCTGTCATCATATTAGACATACGGCTCATGATCCCACTCCTCTAGGTCCTTTGAATGGCAAATCCATAAATTGCCCTTGTGTTTCTGCGCCTTGAGCCACATGTCCCGGAGACTCACGCCCCCACCCTCCCAACGCGCCGCATAAAACCAAGCTTCGAGTGCAGTGATAGGTACTTTAATACGGCCTTGGTATTTCTCGCCGTTGCATATCGTTTCTCTTGAATCGCTACCCCAATGTGCATCATATGCCCAGACCCAACTGGGTTCCAAATCTTCATTGTCGGGATCATCAGGGATTATCTCAATTGGAACGACGATGAATGTATTCTGTAGGATCCCAGGAGACGAGAGAGATTTCCTGTGCTCACGGAAATGTCTGTACAATAAATTAGTACGATATACCGTTCTACTGCTCTACGCCACTTACTTGCGAAAAGCATCTTCTTCGGTCAAGCCTTTACAGGGAGGCGGAGTAGCCCAATCTTCTGTTTTCAACGCCATGAACTCATCTCGCTTCCCTTGGCAATGAATACTCGACCAAGATTGCTGAGGCATATCTATGATCATGTTCCACGTGTCCTCCCATGTAGGGCCATACTTCTCTTCGACTCCTTGTGATTTGTAATAGGTGAATCCCCATGGTTGTTGGGCGTCCAGGATGTGCTGAATCCAGGTTGGTGGCGGGTGGGATACCTGCTTCCAGATCTCGTGCAAAGTGTCGCTAAAGCTGTCCTCAATATGAGGCAATTCCTCGTCAGGGAGTTCCTCAAGCGCAGGCATCATCCACTTGGCATTCCTACGAGCCAGTTTCATTATATCGTGTCTGGCAACCTCTCTGTCCTGCTCACTCCGGGTGTGTAGCTCTTCTTCTTGAAGCCGTGATGTGTACACTTGACACAACGTCGTATTGTTCTCATCAATGTAGAACAAGTCGCAATAGACCAAGATCCAAGCCTCTTTAGTAATGGCCAGATGAGTATTGCTATCAAAGCTTGCAACACTGCTGATCAAAGACTCGCCACTTCTCCTTAGACCTTTCGTAATTCGCCGCACCATATCGTTCTCATCATCAGGGTAGCAAGCCCGGCCAAGCAGGGCCTTTTGAAGAGGCGGGTTCTCCTGAATTGTTACAGGGTCGGTAAGAGCCAACTCTACAAGATCCCGATCTGCGACCGCTTGCTCAAGCCGTTGTGCCCATTTCTCCCTTTCAAATAGAGTCTTGACTCTGATCAACTCTTCTTTGGGAAGGTGTTGCATGCGCTGGCGACGATCTTTGGGTCCAAGATATAATATGCTCCTGTAAAGGTCGAGGTTCGGGTCCATCATCGCGACCACGTTGAGGCGTGAATGGCAGGTTAAAACAATGAAGAATGATGAAGGGATTCACGCTGCATTTTCTTCTTCTCTGAGTTTAGCCTCAGGACAGGGTAAGCTTAGCCTCGGCTCCACGTAGTGGGGCAATGTGAACTGAACAAAAAGTCTGTAATTGATCCCCTTACCTTTCACTACCTGATCGCACCTAGAGAGACACAACTACTACCTACCATACTTATGGATACTAACTTGGAACTGTATAAGAGGCTGCTAGACCTCGGTCCTGTTGAGCGTCATGAACGTTTGCTCCATCTTCCTCGATCTGAGCGTTTCAGGGTCGCGAGTATTGTTGAGCGCGAAAAACTGAATCGGAGGCTACAAGAGAAGTTGGCGGGCAGGGATCTTGTTGAGATGGCGCTGAGCAACCCCTCCGAGTTCCATGACAACGTCTTCTTGCAAAACGCGCTACTTGGCAGAACTTCGTTCTATCCTGATGAGGCCAAAATGATACAACGCATCGTAGGCGCACAGTATAGTGGAGAGGTTTTATTTGATAAAATCGCGAACTTTGACCAAGAATATTACGTCACCCTGCCAATCGATGCGTGGAAGCTAGTCTACTGTGACTTATACTATATCGATGGGGCCAATAGTTGTTCACTGCAAGACATTTATGAGAGCCGTCTTCGGGAGGAAGAACTTCAAAGTCCTGCGGCACGAGCTAGAGAGAATATACGCCGTGATGTGATCAAGGCGGCACGGAGGAATGCAAAATGGATGCTCTCAGAACTTGATCGACTTTCGAATGAGGAAAAGGCACAGCGCCTTGAAGGCTTTGGGAAAACGGTTCGCGCCATATGGAAGCGAGCGTCTCATGCGCCACCAGCTTGGATACAAGAGATTCTTCGGGCTCAGCAGCCCTGGGGATTTGTCTACTACAAAGCCAAAGAAGTCAAAGAGGCATATGATCCTAGGTGGGATTCACTCTTGGATATGGTCAACAAAAGCCCGATGCCTTCCTTAGATAGGGACGCGAGAGAAGCGACCTACTTCAGTATCCATTGCCAGGGAAAACGCAGTGAACTGGCAGCCCTGCACACTGAGGTATGGGCTACCGGACCTTCGAAGGGAGGCTTGGCTGAGGATGATGGCTTCCGACAGTGAGTTGCAGCACCTGATTGATATCTTAGATACGTACTGATAGTCAATCAGACACTTCCAAACATATAGGCAGTCTCTATCGTCCCCGGGTATTTTGCAAAACACATTCATTGTAATCCCCATTGCATTGATCTCCAAGTCTGACTACGAAGAGCTTCATCCATATTGGGTTTGGGCATACGATGCAGATTGGGATAGCTCTACTGAAGAGACAGTCTCCAGTAGCGGCGAAAAGTACCAAGGCCGAGTTAAGGTATCTGTCTATTCCCTGAATGCGTGGTTCTATGCTGCGCGGTGGGAGGGCGTAAGCCTTCGAGATATGTGGCTTAAGGCACAACAAAACGACGATAAGTTGTGGATATGCTATACAAAGGAGATGGAGCAGTGGGATCATGAGCCTTATGTATGATGCATGGTCTAAAACTATCGACAGCATTACGACCTGGCAGCCTATAATAAATATAGGCTTACTACAATACAATCCAGCTGAACTCGAGACGACGCGATTGGGTTAAATGAGCTCCAAGACGGACTAATGTCCTGTCGGCAGCTTGCAGCCGATGTATTAACACGTCGCGATTCGGGGCGCAGCTCAACTCTCGGCCTGGGCAGTGCTATTCACTGTAATATTGAGGTTGCAAGGATACGTATAATATCATTCGCCAGGATAGGATGTTAAAGGATAAGACATGCCACGAAACTCGCGATCCTTTTCACTCCCAATGACCTTATGGTGCTGGTTTGGGACCGTGTCTTTTCGTGGAAGAATTCTATAAACCATAAGGTCAAACTGATGGTGCAGTTGGGCGCGTCTTTCACCGGATAGAGCGCCAATCACCACTGTTTTGATTCACGAAATATCAACTCTGTCAACTTGTGATGATCTCATGTCAATTTGGTCGTAGCATGATATGCATGCAGATTACGCATCCCTACCAAACGTGCCACTATAAACATTGTCGCTTTGTCCCCCCCCCCG